>JAFIRS010004488.1:0-85318 GCA_018342105.1 Gonioctena quinquepunctata
CATTTGAACACTCCGGTACTGTGGCCTGAAAATAGTATGAGGAATTAAATTATGGTATTTCCAGTTTTTCTAAAAATTTATAATTCAAGTCTATTTTATTTTATTGGTTTGAGAACACTTATTGAAAATGATCAAATTATTGGTTTTTGTAAAACATTGAAAATTCATTTTTTTTTATTTCATTGCTTTGAGAACATGTATTAAACATTTTTAAAGACACCTGTATAGTGACTCAAAATAATTGTCATGGTTTAGTAGTTCAACAGATATGTAAAATCAAGGTGATATTTTTTTCATTCAAGGCAATTATTTGAGAAAAGGACTTTTGAGAAAGCGACTTTTGACAAAAATTCCCATTTCAGCCTTAGGAAGAAACAGCAAACTGAGAAATCACCAGAGATGAGACGAATGTTTCTATTTTTCTACCTGCCTTACGATTTGACATGGAATGGCTTCTTATTAAGTATGAAATCAAAGTAACCTTCGATTGACAAATCAAAAGTTTGCAAAACCAATTTGATTTGAACATAGCAAATATATTTTGATCAAATGTTTTATCACCATAATAAATGTGGCATGTTAATACAGACAACTCACATCCAGCATGTTTCCAGCATTTTCGGAAATCAACCTTTTGTTTTTCAAATGCTCAACAAGGGATTTCAGGGATCGAATTTTCTTCTGCAATCTTCTCTATCTCTGTTTCAGAATGATATATTTCTTTCTTTGTGAAGCAATACTTTTTTAATTATAATAATAATAATAATAATAATAATAATAATAATAATAATAATAATAATAATAATAATAATAATAATAATAATTATAATAATAATAATAATAATAATAATAATAATAATAATATACTTTATTGTCATTAAGAATAAATCTTGTGGACAAAGCTTGTGAAAAATAAATATAAATGTAAATATAAAAATATAAAATGTAAATATAAAAACACCTACGGAAAAGTAGAGTTAGAACATATAAAATGTAAATATAAAAACACCTACGGAAAAGTAATGTTAGAACATACACTATAAAGTTCATCGTCGAATTTTGTATCAACATGGTTGTGTGCAGTTTTGTTTAAAAATCGTATCAAAACTTATATAATACACATATAAACTTATACAATCATATATAATATTACATAAATGAACACACCTATTACACCAAACAAACAAACATCTATATCCAAGGGAGAATATAAACAAAAATCTTACATAACATATATTCAAATATGCACATTTTGTCACGTAAATTTATCATTATAGAACTCTTGCAAATTATAATAGGGTCTATCAGCCAGAAATGTTTTTACTCTTATTCTAAACATTTTGTTGGTCAAATTTGCCTGTCTTATATCTGAGGGCAAGTGATTAAACATCTTGACCGTTGTTCTAGACCATGAGTGATGGCGAAGGCCTCGGCTTGACGACCTGCATCATCTGTTTTGTTAGAGAATTTGAGCCAGGCAGCGTTATGTACATTAAAGTCTCCCATGATTATGGTTTCAGCTGTTGGATGGTTCTCCTGAATGTAGTCCAGTTTGAGTGATAAGAACTCAAAGAGGTCGTTATATGAAGGTTCATTAGGTGATAGGTAAAGGCAGCAGAGGAACTTAGTCAGTTTGGTATCGGATAGCTTGAACCACATCACATCAAAGTCTTTCGGTTCCAAACTCTCTTCACGCTGGCATGAAAGGTTAGCCTTAGCGTAAAGGCAGACTCCACCTTTGAACCTGAATCGAGAATGGAGTTCGTAACCAGGACAAAGCATATGGACCTTGTTGGTGGACGAGTTTACTTGTGTTTCTGTTAGAGCCAGAATATCCGGTTTTTTCGTCTGTAGGTGATGGTGGACGTCATTGATGTTCTTGTTGAGTCCGCGGATGTTGCAAAAATTAATTTTTAATGTTGAGTCCCTCGAGTACCTCTCGCCCGGAAATCCGAATGGAGAGGTATTTTACTTCCGGAGTGTTTTACTCTAGGAGACTTCATCATTATTACTATTTGGATGTACCTGAAAATAAAGGAGGAATTGGGGAAAAGGAAAGAGGGAGACCGGAAAGTATCGACCGAACACTGAAACATGGAATGATCCATTTCACAGCACACAAAGTCGATATGGTGGTATTTCACCGGGCGATGAGACCATCTTCCACCTACGGTTATCCTTTTAGTCGCCTCTTACGACAGGCAGGATTTACCATGGGGTTATTCTAAAGCCGACCCCATACAGCATATAGCATCTCTTGAACTTCAATCATAAATATTTTGCCGAACTCAACATTGGGCTGTAAATACTTGGATACAACTGTACTTATGACCCCCTACTAACACATACCTTTTAACTGCTTGTACATCAGGAATGGCATCAGGTCTCAAACATATTCTCCCTTGCGGCTTTTTAATAATCTGATCTTTGGAAAAATGAGCAGAACAGATAAAAGAATATTTTTTTAGGCTCAGTGGGTCTAATTCAAGAGCATCACACCATACTTGTAGTTTTTCCTTATCAGTGGGGAATATGTGAATAAATTATCAGTATTTAGTACTCTACCCCAAGGAAAACAATATATTGATAAAAACTCCATAACAAAATTAAATTCTACTTGAAAAATTCGTTCGTATTCGACGCCACTGGTAGCTTACCTGTGGAATGTTTGTTGACTATCGTTTGTTTTGCAAACAAGGCAGTATTTCGACATTTTGCACCACTGAAACACTTCACAAGTATAGAGAGTATTTTAAATGTCAGTAAAACCAAGGCAATATTGTTTAATGAAAATGAAAAAGCACTATAACACATAAACACACCGAAAATATCTGAATATTACTTCACGTCAAATACGTCAAAGCAAATGGCGATGGCGAAGAAACAGGGTTGCCAAGAATCGTTCAATTTATCGAGGCTTCCTACAAATTTCGGAGTGTCTTATATTTAACTGTTGAAAATTGTATTCTTCTACCTAGAAAAAATATTTTTAAACCTTGTTCAGAGTTGATTGACCTTACCGCATTATATAAAATTTAGATGAATAAATCTAATAATATATAATGTGAATGACTACTTTAAACTCATGTACATTCTATAAATTATGTCCATCTGACAACAAGGATTCGGTATTTGTAAACAGTAGATGGTAAATAAAAACACAGTTATGTGTGCATCAACGCATAGGTTGTTTACGTAGCATCAGGCCTATCTAGGGTTTACTTATTGATCTGAGTATTTTCCCCATGTGTGGTGTAACTAGATATTTACCGATGAAGCTTAACAGTCAAAAGTTTTAGATATATCACAAAACACTGCATCGCTCACTTCCTTCAGAGTAGAATATAGATTTTTCAGAAAGCGAATTTATTTATTGAAATTATCCATTGAATTTTAGATCCTTTGCAACTCTGCTAGACATACTAGAATTAGACCATTTTAAAAGTTAAGTACCGTTTTGTCCCCGGAAAACTTATTGCAAAGTTTTGCCGCTGTCATAGTGACGAAATCACAGCCTTTTCTTGACTCAACAATAACCTGTTTTCATCACATTTTCGTCAATCCTAGCGAAGTATCCATGGAATAGGTAGCTTGTCATGAAGAACTTAGCAAGATCCATAAAAAATGTAATAATGTATTTATCTGAAACCGAACTTTGAATAGTTACAATCTAATGTAGACCTTTTTGGTTCGATCGTCAATTACAGATTCAGTAATGTCCTTTTTGAGAATTTCATAATTCAATAAAAATAAATTGACCTAACCTAACCTGCCAACAAAATGGAATCCATATTATACCTAGGTATATCCATCGTCAATAAGTGAAACTCTTCGACGCATTCTGAAGACTAAAACAATCATTTATAAATCATGAAATGTTGAAATTTCAATTGTGTCAATTCATCGATTCAATTTCATGCCTATATAAATGAGAACATATTCTCTTAATATTTCATCCCATTCGAAAACCTATATGTCCTACATTTTTTTAATACGAAAACACCCGAAGGTCCGAAGCGTTTCCTCGTTTTTTCTACCAATGAATATCAACGTGAAGTTAGCTGCCAGCAGCTGGCTGCCAAAATCCCGAACATACCCGATTGACCAGTGGCGTGTTTCCCCTCTTTTCCGTCATTACGATGGAATTGATAAATACTCAATAATTTGATTGAACCGAGAGAAGGTTATCGTATTTGAGAAAACAGCAAAATATGATTTATTTTGAATGTTGCGATACAAAAGGAAATGAAAATAAATCCGTGCACGTACTGTGGACTGAATTAAAATGATATTCCTGAAATATCTATATTCGATACTATTCCCAAGTGGAAGAGTGATCAAATGTGAATATTTTCACGTCAGAAAAAAGGATTTATTTGCTATCGGTGACTAGGAGGTGTACACTGATAAAAATGAATTTTCAGAATTTTTTTTTTTTCGATATCCTAAGAAACGACTACCACAATGAAATCTAATCAGAACTATTAATAATAATAATAATGATAATTTCTTTTATTTCTCAAATTGAAAATACAGTTTTGCAGTAATGTTACAATGTAAATAATTGGAGAAAATCACCAAAACCAAATATATATATATATATATATATATATATATATTTATATATATATATATATATATATATATATACTTATAGATACAAGAGTTATATCTATAAATTATTTAAATACATATATTTATATGATTTTTTATATTTCAATTGGCTTAACAGTTTGTTATAGATTTCGGTTAACTTACTATTCTTTAACAGGTACTTTTAATTTTTTATCTTTAAATAATTTAACAGAACAAAGATATTTAATATTAAAATCTATGGGAGGTTTAATTTTTTTTGTAATTTTTAGAGGTAGGATATTAATATGATTAATTTTCCCAAGGCCTGTTTTTATTTGTTTACCGATAATTATGAAATTAATAACTTTATTTATAATTATGATTGGGGTTTGGCTGGGATATAAAATAGCAAAATTTTTTTTTTTTATAAATTAAAAAGAAATAATTTTTAAATAAAGTTTTATTTTGCTTATTAGATTTTAAATTTTGTTTAATTTATTATTTTTAATTAAAATATTAGTAATATTTTTAAAAAATTAATTATTCAATTTTTATCATTAAATCATTTAAAAATTTATTTTTTAATATTTATTATTTGTTAGTTTTTCTAATAATCAATATTTTATAATTCAAATAGCTTATTTAGAGCATAGTATTGAAGATACTAAGGAAATATAATTATTTTTGAATATTTATAAGATAGAATATCTAATTTTATGATGAAAATGTAATGTTTTATTAAACTATATAAATAGAAATATAAACGAAGTTACATCGCTTAAATATTAAGTTAGAAGCTTATATTTGGTTTTCATATTTCTTTAATTGGAGAAAATCTCAATTAACAGTGATATACCTCAGTTTTGGTTTCAATTAAAAATAAGGATCAAATGATCAAACTTTTAGGTCGAAACTAAATGCAATTTTTGCTTCTTATTTAAGATAAAGTCAAGTCAAGACAAGACTAGCAAGTAGATAAGTAATATAAAATTAATTGAGTAATTTATCATCATATCATTGATGATTGTGAGTCACCTATGTTATGAATATGAATGAGCTTTCACTCAGTCTGTAATTTATAGTTGCTCGATAAATTCCTGAAAAGTGTAACAGTTCATTTGAAGCAGCAGTTTCTTCAGCCCATATTTAAAAACATGAGAACTCGGAGAATCCTTAATATCTTCAGGAAGTATATTGTAGAATTTACAGCCATTAAAATCTACACTGATTTCATACAACGCTGTTCTATGAGCATTTGACACCAACAGACCCTTGGAACGAGTATTGTGGTCATGTTGATATGGTTGAAAGATGGATTTATGTTTATATACATACTACTGTACTACTGTACTGTACTGTACTGTACTGTACTGTACTGTACATTATCTCTTTACGAATTCTCATTTCTTATCTCAAGGGGTGAGTCAGAATGCTGTTTCTACTACAAATATTCCACCAATTATTCAATAAAGTTCGGATTTGAATGGAGATTTCAGAGCTTTTATGCGTCATGTCAAGCGCGGGACTTGAAGGTGAACTCTAACCTAATCTTCTAACTTCGGATTATCAAACTTAGAAATTAAGGTCCAACAGTTTCTAAATAAATCATATGTCACTCTGCTGTATCGATATCAATGTCATTATTATAATATTTGAACAAAAAAACTATCTTTTTTACATTTATTCCATATAGCTCTGCAGCCAGTTTTAGTAGTGCTTTTTTCCGTAAATTATTCCCCAATACCATCTCTTTGGCGAGGTATTTTTAATAAAAACACGCAACAAAGAATTGAAACGAATGAAAGATCGTAAATGTTTCAAGTATGGAACGAATACTTGAAACATTTCGGTCAATCGTTGGTTTTTAGGATTAATTAAAAAAATTATGATTTTTTTGATTTATTGAAAAAATTGCGACTTTTTTTAAGCCTGACAAGACAGATTTAAGTTGTTGTGGATCTGATATGATTGACAAGTTGATTCTTGAATACTCGAACACTTTTTGACTGTTTGACATTACAAGGTAATTTGTTATACTCATCTAAGCCTTTAAAAAATAATGATTTCATCGAATTTGATGTGATGATTCATTGAAGTGGAAAGCAGTATTGTGAGATCTTTACAGACTGTGGGATTGCGTGTGTCACACCATCTCTATCCAATCCTTCGCTTATGTCAAAAAGTATAATATGAACGCAATTACCATTATTCAAAGCTGTAATTGAATCTTCCACCAAACAAACTCTTGGGCTTGTAGCTCAGTGGAGTGACCTCTGCAAAAGCCAAATTTTTCATGCTGCAGCACATTTCTGTCCTCCATTTCTTCCTTGAGTAAGGTGGCCATTTTGGAACTGTACGAAAGGGGGACAAATATTAAGAGGTAACATTTTAAATAAGAACAGTATATTGAAAGAAAAAAAAATTCCAAAATGAAATTGTTATCAATTCAATTTTTCCTACAAAAATTACATAATGGTAGTTTCATTTTTTTCAATGTTAATAGCTGAAATAAAACTTTTATCGATAAAACTGTATTTAAATGAAGTTTATTTTCAACCACTATGTAATATTGACATTTTTTACTTGTTTGACGGTTTAAAAATGTTAAAGGGCTCAATATAAAGTTACAACACACATGCACTTTGAATATGGGGAAAATACTTTTCTTACGTGTGTTTGCCTGCTGAAAACGAATCCGGAAGAAATATGCGTCGGTCTCATACGTTCCCCAGTTAGAGAACTTTAAAAAAAAATTAACATCATTTTCAACCACCGTTTTCCCGCACAAAACTCACTTGAAATGCCTCCTTCGTTTAAACAGCATAAACAACACACCCTAAATCACTTATTTTCGGCACAATTCTGCACAAAATAGCGTCGTTTTTATCGAAAAAAGCCTCCTTACACATTTCCAAATAAATCAATTTCAGACTTTGACACATGGAATTTAGTAACTTTTCATGTTGGTGATAAATGAATCACCGCCAACTTTTCGAATTCAAATGTGAGCAATAGTTTCCCCTTCATTTATGTGTGCAATTGTGGGCGGTGATTCATTTATTACCAACATGAAAAATAAGGCAAAGTTACTAAATTCCATGTGTCAAAGTCTGAAATTGATTTATTTGGAACTGTGTAAGAAGGAGGATTTTTTCGATAAAAACGACGATATTTTGTGCAAAGTTGTGCCGAAAATAAGTGATTTAGGGTGTATTGTTTATGCTGGTAAAAAGAAGGAGGCATTTTGAGTGAGTTTTGTGCGAGAAAACGGTGCTTGAAAATGAGGTTAATTTTTTTTTAAAGTTCTCGAACTCGGGAACGGTATGAGACCGCTGCATTTTTCTTTTGGATTCGTGTCCAGGAGGCAAAAACACGTAAGAAAAGTATTTTCCCCATATTCAGACTGCATGTGTGGTGTAACTTTATATTTACCAGATCGTTTCCAGGCTGTCTGTTACAAAAATAATACATTAGACTTCAAAGGAATAAACCATGGGGTGCCTCAGGGCTCTCTTTAGGACCGCTTTCATTCATTATTTATATAAACGTTCTTGCCAATTTTATGTCACCGTACAAATGTGTTCTTTTTGCTGATGACACATCATTCATCTTCTCAAACCCGGACTACAATTTACTGCTAGATCAATCCAGATAAATTAAAAAAAAAGCAGAAACATGGTTTATAGCACATAATCTCTAACTGAATAACGGTAAATCTCAGAGATTAACCATTACTATACATCAAAACAGACAACATGAAGAGAATGTTGAGTTACTCGGTATCACACTAGATCACAGGTTAAACTGGAAGGCTCACACGGAGCAACTAAAGCACAAGCTATCTAGTGTATTGTTTCTCTTACGCCAGATTAAGCACATTTCCAATGGTGATGCTCAAAGAACAATATATTTTTCCCTATTCAAGTCTAACATGAGCTATGCCATTCCTCTTTGGAGTAATTCATCTGCAGCAAGTGCCATTTTTACTTTGCAAAAAAAGCAATGAAAATTTTGGATAATGTTGGCTTGAGAGAATCTTGCCGACAATTATTTTTGAGATAAAAAATTATGACTCTTCCGTTCTTATACGTTTACAAAGTTCTTATTGAAATTCATAAGAGAGCAGGTAGTCTCATTGTTCAGAGTGATATTCACAATTATAACACTAGAAATGCTGAGAATATCAGAATTTCTCGACATAGGCTCTCTGTATCATAGAAAAAATATCTAGATTATACTATATAAATTCCAAAAAAATTATGGGAAATATACTTTTTAAATAATTGTTTCTACTCTGTCAGTGAATACTCTGAGAACAGTTCAAAAACTTCTTTTGTTGATGGGAACAGACTCACCGAATTTAAAATTTGGAATTTTAAAATTTAATTTAAAATGTGACAGGTATTTGTGTTGCTTATGCTTTTTCACACATTCGATTTCTTTCAGTTTGTTAACTACAGTCTAAACCCTTGACCTGCTATGAAATGAATCTGTATATAACATAGTTAAATAAAGTATTCTATTCTACCGTTTTGCTTATTTTGCAAACAGTTGGAAAGTGACATAAGAACTGTCACTTCTCACCCATGGGTGGAAAGTAGCTTTCCATCCTGGTGGAAATACAAAAACAATAAAATCATAAATTTTAAGACTATTTTTTGTAGTGGTTTTATTTTTTTGGCTATATTTTGACGTTTTAAGAAAGCAATCAGTTTGCCAAATAGAATAGGTTGACCAAATGTGGAAGACTTATTTTTCTGGACCAATTCATTGAAATACACCACCAACACTGTCTCAGATCTAACATTCTTGCCTTCTTTTTGGGACCACTGTATAGACCTTTTCATATCTCAGCCTGCTTTTTCAGCAGAGTACAGTTAATATCTTCATCGCTTTCAAAAAACATTTGGTGTCTATTTTTTGCGATTTTTGAGAGTATAAAAACGACAAAAATGAAGAAGTTATCATCAGTACATATGTGTGAAACTGTTTAACAAATTACCTATTCCTATAAAGAAAATAAATACCCTAACATCATATAAAAAAGCACTTAAAAACTTTTAAACAAAAAATTAAACCGACGAAAAAATCAACTGAAAAGCAAAAAATAAAATAAACCTTCTTAGTCTGAATGATAATTGAGCTCCTAAACTAATGTAAGTAACTGATTTTGAGTCGGCGCCAAACAAACAATTATCGAAGATCATTATCTATGAAAGAAGTCATCAAAACGCAGCCGTGCATCTCGCTGCCATCATTTTACGCTTCACCTAATTCAATTGCTAGTTTGTTTGGCGCCGACTCAAAATCAGTTACTTACATTAGTTTAGGAGCTCAATTATCATTTAGACTAAGAAGGTTTATTTTATTTTTGCTCAGTTGATCGTCGTTTAATTATTAAAATTTTATTTTACCAGTTCCGTATTTCGTCGGTTTAATTTTTTTTACTACCCACCTTACTTCAACTATTACCAGTTAAATAATATGATTATCTACTTTTACTATTTGTTGTAATATAAATTATTTTCGTTATTCTGGTTAGTTTATTTCATTACTTTGTATATCATTCCATCCTCTCATAAAATATACTGATTTTGACGGAACAAGAATAATGTCAGTAGCGATCTGTCATTGTCAACTACGTATGTGTGTGCCAATGTTCACTAGTGAAAAATCAATTATCCCCTATTTTTCCACCCGTAAGGGTGGCTAATTCCTTTCGAAATCCAAACATAAGGTATACCCTATCTATTAAAAAAAGAATCATCCAAATCGAAGAACCCAGTACAAAGTTATGCCTGATAGAATCGGTTAACGGACCAGAATTCAGAGGGTGAGTGATCAATATCCTTCATTTCGCTACCCTTAGGGGTGGATTTCATCTTTTAAATTCAAATGGGACCCAATTCGAAGTACACCCTATCCACTAAAAAAAGAATTATCGGAATCGGACGCCTTAGTAAAAAGTTATGCGTGATCATACATAAAAAAATATGATGGAAAAACATAAAATATACGGGTCGAATAGAGAACCTCCTCCTTTTTGGTTTCGTCGGTTAAAAAACTGTTGTTAGACATTGAACCATACTCTCTGGACGAATAAATGAACATGTGGAACAAACGTCCCTGACAGCATTCCTACTAGTTTCTACAATTTTTATTGTTAAATCATTGTGAACATACGAATTAATGTACCTCGGAAATATATGGGACAGTAAGCTTTAGGTTAAATTTCAATTTTCTGTGTATTTAAAAAAAAGCTGTGCTAGGCAGGCAGACTTATCTACACGTGAGTGATCTAAGTTTTTTAATTTTGGTGTACAGAACCCTAAATAAGAGTAAATTTTTCAGAAGGCTGAAAAACTATACAATAATACAAATTTATTTCCAAAGATACCCATATTCCATGAAGTTGAGAAATCTATCACCCTTCTAGTGTTGACAGTTTAAGAATGTCAGAAAAAGGCTTGAAGCTTTTGAACCGTTAAATTTGGAATTTTTTTTAATACTGAAGACCTTTTTTCAAAAATATTTTTATGCATGTCGACGAGAATAAAAAGTGCTGTTTGTAAACTAAAATGATATTTCTATTACAGTGCAAGAAAACCATGGCCGAAAAATCATCATCTCCCGTCAAGGTATTTATAATAATCTTACTATTTTTCATTTTATATCAATATCTTGGGGTGTTGAAGTGCTATTTTTATCACAATACCAAGAAATGTTGAATGTATGATGTTTTTCGTGAATATTATTGGGAATGTCATTAAAGTGGGATACCCATATAGAATATATCATGAAAAAACTACGATCGTTAATCTATTTATTCTATAAATCCAGAAATGTTCTCCATCAAAATGACCAAATTACCCTGTATAATGCCTTGGTAGTACCACACCTCAGTTATGGAATAATTGCATGGGGTGGAATACTGAAAACTCATCTACTTCCGCTAGAAAATATACTCAAGCGTTTTTACAAAATTATTCTAAGAAAACCCCATACATATTCTTCGGAAAAATTACTCCAGGAAATCAAGCTCTTTAATCCAAGACAAATATATTTCTATAATGCTGCCAACCACCTATACAAAAATAAATACACTCTAGAAACCGCTCACAACTCCAGATACGACACCAGATCAAAAACTCTCTTTTCTGTTCCACACATGAATAAAACTGTTGGACAAAGAAGTTTAAACTACTTAGGCCCCAAAATTATAAACTCGCTTCCGTTCGAAATTATAAATATACATTCCACACAAAAATTCAAAATACTCCTAAAAAAATTCGTATCAGGAAAAAAACAACAATAGAAAAAATTATAGACCCCAAAAATAACTGAAAACAAAATATTTATATCCCAAACTTTTATACTTTTATATTTTAGATTATGTTTAATATTTTTAACTAAATTTTCCATTTTACATCCTATACTGTGTATACGTATATATTTATTGTCATTTTACTTTTCGTACCATTTTATATTTTATATAGCTTGTACCTTATACTTATATTATCATAAAACTGAAACATTTACATTTATATATTTTTTTTATCGCACACAGTGACTAGTGCTTATCCCTTATAAGTGCTCGACACTCGCGAATATATTCCAACGTTAAATTGTAAACATAGGAACTTGTGATTTTAAAAATTTTTTTTATTATTATAATAAAATATTTATTTTATACTACTACATATATTGTATCTCGTAATAGTGTGAACAAAAAAAATGATTAGCTTCTCTGTGAGTGTAGTGTATGATTAAATTTGACAATTAGACCCTAAAACTAATCAAAAGTTTATTTCCCATTTCGATTTTAGATTGATTTCATAGATATACTACTAGTCTAGTCTACAAGTTCAAAAACGTGAAAAATAGAGATAAAGGTCCTAAAAATATGAGCGATGGCTCATTCGATTCGGAATCACCTCTAGAAAAATGTTTTTGAAGGATTTTGGTGCAGGTTAAAAATTGCAATTGTTATTAACAAAATAAGATGAAAAAAAAATGATATTTCGTTTTTTGTTAATAACTTGAAAAATATTAACATTTAAGCAATTTTGAAAAAAGCTCGTTAAAGAGGAGGAAATTTCCAATAAAAAAGTCCTAACTCCCGGAACTCTATCTCCATTATTTATAATTTTAATTAGACGTTGAAAATAGGGCTCCGCGCGGCTGTTACAGCATGCGCGCGCCGCCGCTAAAGAGAGTTCAGCAATAAAAATAATAATTTTATAACATAAAATGTGATTTTAAAAATTTGAAAAAATTCTAGTATCTTTTTAACACTTGAAAGAATCGAGCCCTGAAGAAAAAAAAGTTTAATCATCATTTTTCAAAAAGTTATTCAATTGTTAACTATGATTTTTTATAACTATTGAAAAATTAAAAATCTAAAAAATGTTGATAAATTTTTTTTTTTCAATTAATATTTAGCTATGCCTGTTTTCACATTGAACAATAGCAGTAATTAACATAGGTTATGAATTTTTTACGTAATTTGTTTATAAAATTGTTATAAACAAATAGAGAAATTCAATATTTTTTAAAAATTGTTTTTGCTCTTTTGTTGTTTACAAAAAATTATGATTTAAAAAAAAAAATCCTTAATTTTAATTTTTAATTGTTTAAAAACGATTTTTTTATATTTCGATTGTTTAAATAATTAGTTAAGAAAAAATTTTTCTTTTAAAAATCATAATTTACACTTTTAAATAGTTTAGCAAAAAAAAAATTTTTTTATTAATTATTTAATTGTTTATTAGTTTAACAATTTGTTATAAAAAATAACACAACGTTATTTCTAAAAAAAAAAACTATATATAATAAAGTGCAAAAAAATATTTTTTTTATTCATTATAATACTTTTTAATATCATACGGAACGGTAATTATAGCGCCTACTTGATTTGTCAATAAAAAAATTGATATATCTTTTAAACTATTAGAGATACGATAAAGGATATTCAGGTCTTTTTTATAAAGGATGAATTTCTCTTTCAGATAAATTTTAGATCAAGTTTGTATCTATTGTTTATTAGCTATTAATGCATTTGTTTATAAAAATTCTGTATTTTTTTTTACTTTTTCGTATCTTTTGTGATCTTTAACTTGTTAAATTATGCAGATACAGCAAAAAACCTTAAAACAATTTTGTTAAGGGATAAATTGCCTAACAAATTATTAATTTATCATATTTTTATTGCTAATTGTTTAAATAATATACTTAATGTGTTTGGTGTTCATTTGACTGGAGTTCCGTTGAATATAAATGTATTCTATATTATCATGTAAAAAATCAAAATTCTTTTTGTTTATATTATTTTAAATTGTTTCCGTTATATACTAAACAGTTTAAAAGACTTTTCGTCAAGATTCTACTTATTTTTTTTAATTTTCATTCCAAATTTCTTGTTTTTATTAATCTATTCGAAAAATAACTTTTTTTCGGTCAAAGCATATAAGATTTTTTATAATAATGAATTAAGGTGCTTGAATAATAATAAAATTTATTCGATTACATTTATTTTCTTTATTTTTATCCTTTACAGTATCGCAAATTGTTTATACGGTTTTTGTTTGACGTTTTCTTCTTTTTTTCAAAGGAGAAATTTGTGAAGTACTTGGCTCATCAACGTTAGAAGTCCGAGAGACTTCCACCGTTTCTTCGACTGCATGATCTTCTATTTGATCTCCTTCTCCTTCTTCTTCTTCTTCTTCTGAATCAGTATCTTCTAATCCAAAGATTGATCGTTTGAATCTTTCATAAGCTAATCGTTTTGCATTTCGCTTTTCTAACTCGATTTCCGAAATATAATCGAATCTTTTTCTAAATTTTTCATCTTAGGTTTTAAATTAACCGGTTTAACCCCTTTATTCCTTACATGCTCTAGTACACTTCTCCCAGCTTTCTGCTTCAGAAAAAAAATATAACGTTGGTCGATATTTGTTTATAACAAATTGTTAAACTAATAAACAATTAAATAATTAATAAAAAAATTTTTTTTTGCTAAACTATTTAAAAGTGTAAATTATGATTTTTAAAAGAAAAATTTTTTCTTAACTAATTATTTAAACAATCGAAATATAAAAAAATCGTTTTTAAACAATTAAAAATTAAAATTAAGAAAAATTTTTTTTTTAAATCATAATTTTTTGTAAACAACAAAATAGCAAAAAAAAATTTTAAAAAATATTGAATTTCTCTATTTGTTTATAACAATTTTATAAACAAATTACGTAAAAAATTCATAACCTATGTTAATTACTGCTATTGTTCAATGTGAAAACAGGCATAGCTAAATATTAATTGAAAAAAAATTTTATCAACATTTTTTAGATTTTTTATTTTCAATAGTTATAAAAATCATAATTAACAAATTAATTAACTTTAATGAAAATTAACCGCAGGATCTTATAAAGTACATATATCAAAAGGGCTCCACGAAGTTTAAAATTTATAGGCCAATTATTTATACCTTTCATTCCATTGTTTATGCCAATGGAGATTGGGAAAAAATTTGTTAGTTAACAATTGAATAACTTTTTGAAAAATGATGATTAAACTTTTTTTTCTTCAGGGCTCGATTCTTTCAAGTGTTAAGAAGATACTAGAATTTTTTCAAATTTTTAAAATCACATTTTATGTTATAAAAAAATTATTTTTATTGCTGAACTCTCTTTAGCGGCGGCGCGCGCATGCTGTAACAGCCGCGCGGAGCCCTATTTTCAACGTCTAATTAAAATTATAAATAATGGAGATAGAGTTCCGGGAGTTGGGACTTTTTTATTGGAAATTTCCTCCTCTTTAACGAGCTTTTTTCAAAATTGCTTAAATGTTAATATTTTTCAAGTTATTAACAAAAAACGAAATATCATTTTTTTTCATCTTATTTTGTTAATAACAACTGCAATTTTAACCTGCACCAAAATCCTTCAAAAACATTTTTCTAGAGGTGATTCCGAATCGAATGAGCCATCGCTCATATTTTTAGGACCTTTATCTCTATTTTTCACGTTTTTGAACTTGTAGACTAGACTATACCTATTGTAAACATCAGCACATCACAACTTTCTACAGTAGTAGTTGTTTCAACTCATTTTGGTGAACAAAATAATTTTCTGCACCTACTATCATGAATATTCCTAATTATTCATTATTTTATGTACCCAGGATTAGCGATAAAAATGTTTTATTGGCAACTAGAATTTATCAAGATATCTCAAAAGGAGACAACTCAGCAGA
This sequence comes from Gonioctena quinquepunctata, assembly GCA_018342105.1. NCBI lineage: Eukaryota > Metazoa > Arthropoda > Insecta > Coleoptera > Chrysomelidae > Gonioctena > Gonioctena quinquepunctata. Next base: position 15,826 of record JAFIRS010004488.1, read on the forward strand.
AGAGCATTTTAGCGCTCGATGGACTGTTTTGATCAAAGTGGCAGTGTTTCTTATGCCAAAAGAACAAGAAAATCAACTAAATGAACTACTGACTGTTACATAGATTATTGTTTGACATTTCTAGAAACCAATGGAAACTTTCAATTCAAATCATTCTTCTACGTTTTGGCCAATCAAAACATTATTATAGTGAGAATAATCTACCTAGAAAATTGTTGCGGGAATAATTTGAGGTGTTTTACTTTTATTGTCTGACAACGTATATTTTTAATTTGACGTCTGTCATCAATTCACATGAAAAGTGAGAAATGAATTAAAACCGGCTTAGTACCTTGTATCATTGTGTAAGGAGAAATGTGTTTATGATCGTAACATCAAAAAATAATCTATAGAATACCACACGAGAGTTCGATAAAATAGAAAATAATTCTCCAGATTTTTTTCTCACTCGAGACGGTCGGGCTCTCGTGTCTATTGCCTGACAACAAGTTTTCGAAAATCTGTCGAATTATTTTCACTTTATTCTCTCACACTTTGGTATTACAACTGAAAATTTTATACCAGTCATTTTCAACCAAGCAAATGCTTTATTTCGACATTGTTACTATGGTAACCAGCAAATTTTCTGAAAATGTTTCATCCACATTAGCATGTAGACGTAAAATTAATAAGTGGAAATTTCCCGGAACATGACAGCTATCATATAATTAGACAAAAATAATATTGAAATAATATTGACAATATTTTTTATTTACCTACTTTATAAGTTGGAAATATTACAACAATTTATTAAGGTGTACATTCTATAATATTAATAAATTTTAAATTCTTCAAAAATTCCACTTCTACCTCCTCTTTCCTAAGTGGTGAATAAAACACCGAACCGGTGTTTTTTTTAACAATATGCCTGTGTTTCATAAAATAAAAATAATACTGAGACACCAGTTTATTTCTTTGAGTATTAGATATGTGTCCAAAAGAAGGCACAATATCACGCATAATGTTGCTAATCTCTTTAAATAAGTTTCCTCGCTCAGAATGCCATAAATAAAATATTGATTGACAGGAGTAGTGAATGTCAAATCCATGGCTAACTTTACAAAATATTTTTTTAACCGGCAACAGACGCCAATAACATTCTATTTAGAATAAAGAATAAAATATCCCGATTTCCTGAATTATTTGAAAAACAAATTATTGCCGCTAATATAAATTTTTCGTAGAATTAAACCTAAAAGATTGATTTGTTGAAAATATAAACAGGATGTTCATAAAATCAGATGTGGAATCATCTGCGACTGAAAGATAAACTTTAGTCACTATCTTCCATCGTCAAGATAACCTCTTGTGGGGTATTCATGTTGAAAAGGGAAACATTCTCAATTGAATATTGATAGAAAGATTTTTCTGTGAATTGAAAAATCCACGATTAAACCGAAGTTATTTTTCGTGAATGTCTAACAGAAAACAACTACTTCCCCAACATGGCTTTAGCGATAGTACAGGACTTTTTTTGTTTGAACCGAAAATTAATTAGATGATCGCATGAAGCCCCACATCATTTGTGGGTAGAATGTTAGTTTGGAATCAAATGTAATACCCAGATCACTAACTTCATTGATAAAGTTCATAGGGGTGTCAGCAAAGAAATATTGATAATTTACTGTTGAATTTGATTTGGTTGTTGGTTAGTTGGTAGCTTTTATTGATATTTGAATCAATGATATTAGCTTTACACCATTCATAGAATAAAGAAAGTTTGTTTTGCAAATTACACGCATACATTTAATTTTCAATTTTATTGAATATTTCAAAGTCTTCAGCAAACAAACAAAAATGTATATTTTTCAACAATAAGAGAAATATTATTTATAAACAAATTGAAAAAAAAGTGGACCACAGTGGGATCCTTGAGGGACACCAAAGGTAATATGTTTAATACCATTCCTCCAACATTCTGGTAATAAACTAATAGCTTATTAAACTTTTCAATGATTCACCCGTATTTTCTAGTTTTTTTTCACTATTGTGGGTATTCTAAGCACATACTTTATAGTTAGATCTTTTTTACCATTTTCAGTTCTACGTAGTGGTTCACTTCTTAATTCATTGCGATTTTTAAGTTGTTTGATTGTTAGGTCTGTGCCGACCACAACTTGATCCTGGGAATTTTGTATTTAATATGTGTACTACAGTGCATGGATTATCCATAACAACTTTTATGGGTCTTTCTATCCACTTTTTTTGATAATCCGTATGGAAGCGATCATTACAAAAAGGAATAATGAGAATGATGCACCAGTCTAGAAATAGAGACTTGATAAAACGTACTGGAATCAATAAGCAAAGATCATAGAAGACAATATTTCCAGAGTAGAATTATAATATAGACACATCATTGGACAAGTTCAATAACATGATAATAGAGGCAGCCAATTACCGAATCGAATCCCCCACGTGCTTGAATTAATTGCGGGAAATTTGTCTCGTACATGATTTTTTAAAGAAAATTATCCCTCGTCGCTTCGCGATTCGTGATCATTTTCAAAAAATTCATGTACTCAAAAAATTTTCGGCAATAATTCATGCTCTAGGGAGATTATAAGTGGAAATTCCACACCTAACATTTTCGACCAATTAAAAGCCTGTATTTTGTATCGTTACCATAGCAACTAAAAAAATTTCCGGAAATTTTTTGACGTTTATAGGTGATATGACATTCAACATTTAACTTCAGATTACGTCGAATTTATTCTATAAGTTAATAAGTAATAATCATTTATTAACAGTTTACCATACAGGGTGATTCAAAAGTACTTTGACAAACTTCATGAGGTGATCCCTCACAATATTCTAATATGAATTGTCCGAATGAATATATGTCCGGAAACGCTTCGTTTTCAAGATACAGGGTGTTGAAGTTTATTTTTAATTTCTTTTTTTTAAAATAACTTTCGATATACTGACTTTAATTAAACGAAAATAGGTATTGAGAGGTTTTTTGAGAACCTGATGTTATTATTGCTCTTACTCGTAGGGGGCGCCACCTACACGTCTTTTTCTTTTTTGAAGATTCATAACTTTTTTGAGCGTACCTACTTCTAAAAAAAATCATTTCCTCTATCATATCTACGTAAAAAAGCTGCCCTTGTTACAAGTCGCTATAAGCAACCGTTTTCTATTCTAATAAAATTTGCAAGAAATATCAACATTTTATTTTAAGAAGTTTTGAAAATGTAGAATAAAATAAAAAAAGGAAACTAAATTGTATTCTAATAAATTGTTCAAAGTGTCCACCTTCAGCCAAGATACAATCTTCTAGTCATTGAATCTCCTACCCGCTCAAAAATTATTGGTGTTTCTTATTGTTTCACAGGCGTCTACTATTCGGTTTCTTTAGATCTTCCTCGTTCGCTACTGGAGTTTTATAAACTAGTAACTTCACTAGCCCCATAATGCATAAACCACATGCGGATACAAATTTCTAATGGTACATTCTGAAGTAGACCCGGCAAATCATTTTCTAAAAAGAAAGAAAGGACCTACCAAGTAATTATCAATTATTGCCGCCCATACATTTACAGAAAATTGATACTGATAATGTCTTTCACTAACTGCGTGCGGATTTTCCAGAACCCAAACACGGTTGTTATGAAAGTTTGTGATAGCATTTAGGGAGAAGTTTGCCTCGTCCGTGAAGAGTACATATCTTAAAAATTGAGGATTTTCAGCCAATTTCTCAAAAACCACTGACACATATTGTTTTATAGGCATACAGGGTGTGTCTTATTGAAAAACCACACACCTGTCCACCATTTGTTATAACCATACTGAGTGTTATCAGTCTATTGACCAATAACGGAACAATTTCCCAGAGCGGCTTGAGATCTTGTTTCACCCAGCGTGAAATGAAGCGTGGGACTTAATTTCACAGTACAATGACCAATCTCAGATTATTTCGAAATAATAATACAATTAGGACTTGTAATAATATATATGTATTTTCTAAAATATAAAAACAACTATTGATACACCTGGTATAATTTACTGAGAAAAATGTATAGAAAGTCAAAAATGAATTTGAATAAACAATAACCTAAAATGAGAAACAAATATAAGATAACAATTAAAATAACTGTTCTTCAGTTATTTTAACAATTGATAATATTTTTACTTTTATCAAATCAATAATTTCTTCTACTATAAAATCAGTAATGAAATATTTTCTTATTACACTACATATATACCTTGCCAAATAAACAGTTTCATTGCTTACCCTCACTGAAGAGCCACTGACTTAATTATTCCATTTTATTACCGAATTATATTACGCGTTCACTTGTTGCAATATAATTATTCAGCTTCTTGACAAATATTAATTCCATTCATTTAGTTATTACTGAGATGATTTCTGATGCGTTACACTTTCACTATGATTCTGCATATGGTTGATTAATTTGCTACTTCAGATAAACTGTACGCTTACTACGCGTAGGAAGATGGAAATTCATCTTCTCTAATTGAAATTAAACTTCACTTTTATTCGCTTCATAATGAAGCAGAACTTGCTCTGTACTGACTCTCGATCGACGGCTGGATTCTGAATGAAGAATGAAGTGATCTCTCTTGTTAGGGTGAATCTTATATATATATATATATATATATAGCTTTCGGTCTTCAAACGATACCGCCCGAAAACAATAAAATATATTTAATGAGTCGGCGAGTCGCCTTTGACTTGACACGCCGCCATAATATATCACCAAGCCTATTATCGTTTCCAAAAGACCGCGGGTCATTCATCTGTCGCGACGCACTATTAGTTATGATTGTCTGAAAATATGGTTTAGACTAGGAGGAATCGGCGCATGAGTACCGAAAACTATTCCACCTCAATTTTTTTATGCGATCCTCTTCAAATTGCCCTACTGATGATACAAATGCATGTTGCCATGGGGCAACCCCGTGCCATATTGTTTAAACCGAAATTCTTTAAACAATTGCAAGGAATTGTTATTTTTCAACCGGACAAATTTTTTTTATATTCTTTATTAAAATACAATACAAATAAAAAAGGTCCTATGACTTTTCACGATAAAGTTAATATTTTTAGAGATATGAATTTTTAAAGGTTCAAAAAATCTCATATTTGGGTACTTTTGACCCATGAAAAATATATTAAAAAAAAAAAAATCGAAATAATATTTTTTTTTTATTCTTTATACAATAGTTAATAACATTCTTAATAGAGATTTAAAAAAATTTCATTGATTATACCTGTTTTTTAATTATCAATTTCGCGCGCTCACAAGTATGCACGTTGTACAGTTATATATGTATCAGGCTTCGGATTCTTCACTACATCGTTTGCATTTTCACAAAAAATACATGGTAGAGTAGTATCACTATATTTTCTTTTCTTGGGAACAACTAAAAACGACATGACACTCACATTAATTGTAACGAAAAATCACAACAACTGAAAATGTAACCATCTAAAAATGTCAATAATACACGTAATCACTGCAATCAATGCAACAACGTTTCACAATCTTACATCTTAAACGAAATAAAAAAGACTGAATAACTATGAGCAAAAAACAAAGAATGATCAGTTGAGAATTGACAGGCACTAACTTGTATGTTTATTTTAAATGCTCTATATCTATATCGATATAATCGACAATTTTGTCACAAGAACAAACGAAGATCTTGAGGTTTTATACAAAGAGTAACCTTGAGAAAATAAAAAACAAAAATATTTTCCTTACTTAGGCAAAATCATATACACATCATGACACATACATATAAGTATTTTTTATGTTATTATTTTTCAATTCGAACATTTAAGTGCTTACCAATATCTTTTCATTATTTATATATAATTGTGATTCCAAAAATTTTTAAACCTTTTTTTTTTAAAAATTCATAAATTACTATGATAATAACAAACAAATAATATAAACTGATGAAAAAGTAATTTTGATTACATGTTCCGATTCATGCTTAAATAACGTTTGTAAAATTGATTCCAGAAAAAAATTTGTCAAAAACAAATTGTAGACAATTTAATTGTTAATAACATTGCTCTCTTTAACAATCTTAAAAAAGTTAATAGTTTTTAAGATAAATGATAAATAGTGATTCAGGAAACAGAGAGGCCGATGCAGCGCATGAGTCAGAGACAGACGGCGATACTTAAAGGTAAGCGATGCATACTTGTGAGCGCGCGAAATTGATAATTAAAAAACAGGTATAATCAATGAATTTTTTTTAAATCTCTATTAAGAATGTTATTAACTATTGTATAAAGAATTAAAAAAAAATATTATTTTGATTTCTTTTTTAAATATATTTTTCATGGGTCAAAAGTACCCAAATATGAGATTTTTTGAACCTTTAAAAATTCATATCTCTAAAAATATTAACTTTATCGTGAAAAGTTATAGGACCTTTATTATTTGTATTTTAATAAAGAATATAAAAAAATTTATTCGGTTGAAAAATAACAATTCCTTGCAATTGTTTAAACAATTTCGGTTTAAACAATATGGCACGGGGTTGCCCCATGGCAACATGCATTTGTATCATCAGTAGGGCAATTTGAAGAGAATCGCATAAAAAAATTGAGGTGGAATAGTTTTCGGTACTCATGCGCCGATTCCTCCTAGTCTAATATAGTTGCTTTGGAGAAATTGATCTCCATCGAATTTTAAGCAACTTTGGTTTTTGTATGTGGTCTGTCTGTACTCTGTACCAATCATAAAGTGAAATATCTCCGGAATCCTTCGACGTATCGTTTTGAAACTTTGCCATTATGTTCCACGAGAAACAATATCCTGTCATTAAAATATGAAAAAAATCGGAAAATTCCAAGGCGGTTTTTCCGGGATTTTTCTGAAAATTCCTTGGGGTTCGCACGGGTGATCCATTCGATTTCATATTCTCTACCAGAATAGCTTGACAATCGTACACGAAGCCTATTGAAACTGGGCGTGATCGTAAAATTCCAAATGGATTTTCCGGTGGAATTTTCCGAAATACATGGTCCGATTTAAATTAAAAAATCTGGCAAACTAACGGAAAATATGGAAATCTACGAAATGCATTGTATACAAGATATTTCCAATACATTTTTCTCTCACTCCACCGGAAAATAAAAAAACAATTGAAAATCTGAAAATTGAATATCGAAATTATAACAACTCAATTTTTCTCGAAAACGACTGGAAATTTCGGAAATGTTGAATAAAGCAAATATATTGTACTTGGCAATTTCTACAAAAAATCTCCGAATTGAATAGTAGGTATATAGCCGAAAAACAGTAAAGATGAATATTTGACCGTAATATTGGAAAAAATGACAAGTTGAAATATTTTATTCATACAGTTTCGTGAGTTCCCTCAAAACATTCGAATCATATTGTTTTACTGATTCAAAGGATGACATGTCAAAGTTGGTAATGTTAGATGCAATAGCTGAGATTTAAGAGATGGCGTTAGTTAATGGTGTTTTCCATTCTGTTGATGCAGTCTCAACGAAAACTAAGAAATGGGTGGATTTTGATCGTTTCATTTGGATTCACGGACATTAATCATTTGTCTACTTGACCCACCCTGTACTGATGAGGGGCAAATACCTTGTAATATATTTATTTTTTCAGTAAATGTGTGTAACCTAGTCCCACATTATATTCAGAAAAATATGTATAATAAACACATTTCCCTGGCATCCTACATATGTTTTTATTTGTATTACGATTTTGTGTACAAGAAATGATTTAAAAACTTGTTTTTTTTTTCAGCCAATAAATCCTGACGTAGCTGTGGGAACATCCGAGGTAAATATATAATTATCGAAATTAATGTTCTAGTGTAAATTCCAACACAAATGGTATTTTAGTATTATTCATGTTATATTGATTTTCACTTAAAAAAAAATAACTTTATTACAAACTTTTATATAGTTTTACCTGTTCCGATGTGTGTAATCATAAAATCAAAATGGAGGCTCCAAGATGGCCGATGATCTCTGTGTTTATGGTCCGATTCTATTAAAAATTGATTGTGTTGGTTTACGGAGTCGGAGATTATGAATTTTTCGTCAAAATTCATAAATTGAAGATTGCATATGACGGACGAGTTAATCTTTAGATGCTCTCCTCATGAAGAACTAGATACGTCAGAACTTCCTCATAAAAGGCCTTATAATAACGATGTTCCAACAAAAATGCATATATTAAGACGTACTTATTAAAAAGCGCAAAATAAAATAATAAAATAAAACACTTTTTCAAAGACAAGCTTTCGTACAAATGCGCTAGAAAGTTAAAAATAATTGTTTTGGATGTGTGACGTAGGTTATTCCGTGAGTTATAGATTCAAAAGCTTGTCGCGCAAAGTTTTCAGTTCCAATACAAAAGCGCAGGAGCTTTTGAATCTATAACTCACGGAATAACCTAGTCACACATTCAAAGCAATTATTTTTTTACTTATTAGCGAAGTCGTATAAAATCATGTCTTTGAAAAAGTATTTTATAAATTATTTTTATTTATATAAATTGGCCTTCTGAAAGGTTATAACCCAGAAAACCCTACAAGAAACATGAAAAAAATGCTGCTCACAGTAGAACATATGGAATTAATAGACCAATCAATAGAGATTTTTTCGTGACAAAAATACTACCAGGAAACGGACTGTGCCATCATACAGAAGATGCAGGGCCGGATTAAAAGGTGTGGAGGCCCTGGGGCAACAAAGGAGTGGAGGCCCCTAATTATTTTCCAAACAAGTTTTTTTTTTTATTTATTGCGGAACAAATCAAATTATTTCGACACGAGCATATGTAGGTATAATAAAATACAAGAAATAAATTAAATTACAGCGTAAACGAATGGATTCTTGCGAGCTCTTTTCGACGAAAAATCATTGATGATTTTGGTCAAATCCAGCATCCGGAGAAAATCATTCTCAATGCTAAGAAGCGATAACTTTGATAGGCGGCTTTGTCTCATAGTAATTCGCCTATTTTTTTCATTATGGAAAATGAGCGCTTTCCAGTACAATTTGACATCACATTCTCAGTTGTAATATCACAAGAAAGTGAAAATAATTTGACAGATTTTCTAAAACTTGTTGCCAGGCAATAGACAAAAGAGACCAACTGGCTCGAGTGGCTATTGCCAACAAGTATGAGAAAGAAATCTAGATAGTTATTTTCTACTATATCGAACTCTCGTGTGGTATTCTTTAGATTATTTTTTGATGTTACGATCATAGACACATTTCCTTGCAAAATTATATAATGTACAAAACCGGTTTTGATTCATTTCACACTTTTCATGCGAATTAATGACAGACGTCAAATCAAAAATATAGGTTGTCAGACAATAAAAACAAAATACCTCAAATTATTCCCGCGACAATTTTCCAGGTAGAATATTCCCAGTATTGATTGGCCAAACGTATATGAATTATTTGAATTGAACGTTTCCATTGGTTTCTAGCAATGTCAAAAAATAATCACTGTAATTTCAATGTTTGAGAATGTAGCTCTGAAATTTTGGTTTTCAAGAATTTGATAGTAGAACATCTTAGATTGGTCTTTTTGATAGTCCTTTTTCAGAAGGATTTACATTTGTTGCGGAATGTCATCCTTCTCTTAGACTCACACTTTCAGATTTCGGGGATTTCTCTGTTACAAGCGCGCCACTCAGCGGACACTTGTCAACGCCAATAAATAGGAAAAACAGGTATAGACCGTCAAAGTGTTTGTAGAATCGGCAGAAAAATAGTCAACAGAATTTGAACTTTTGTTCTATTATGGAATGTGCACAGGGCTCTTATAAATAATTTGATGCAATCATATTCATAAATTGAAATATTATTTTCTTTTGCTTATGATTATTGAATTTCATTGTGTATCTAGATCGCTTGTGTCATTCGAAGAATACATCGACATAAAATCCTTCATTTAATTAAAAAAATGTATATTTTTTTTAAATTCAATTGTTCTTGTTTTTACAGCTAATTTCGATACGATATAATATTTTGTATAATAGTATGATGTTTTACTTGGTGATTGTTTCTCGCATATACACATGATCCATCAGATCGAAGATTAATATTAACCATGGATTTTGACAAGGATACGAAACATGTTTTTGAATGTTTAAAACGAAAAATGAGAGGAAAAAGTGGGAGAACTGCTCTTTCGTTGTCAGATTTCTTACATATAATTTTGCATATCCTTCGGTATTTGTTAGTAATATTTACCTAAAAATGTATATTGTGGAGGCCCCTCTCTTGTGGAGGCCCCGGGGCTGCAGCCCCGTTTGCCCCCCCCTTAATCCGGCTCTGCACGGAATAACCTACGTCACACATTCAGAGCAATTATTTTTTTATTATTAGCGAAGTCGTATAAAAGCATGTCTTTGAAAAAGTATTTTATAAATTATTTTTATTTATATAAATTGGCCTTCTAAAAGGTTATAACCCAGAAAACCCTACAAGAAACATGACAAAAAATATTCAAACCAAAACATGCTGCTCACAGTAGAACATATGGAATTATTAGACCAATCAATAGAGATTTTTTTCGTGACAAAAATACTACCAGGAAACGGACTGTGCCATCATACAGAAGATGGTCCGTAGTTATATCCTGTTTGTTATGTTTCCTACTCCAAACAGTCATTGCTAAATTTGTTATAAACATTTAAAAGCATTTTTTAATTTTTTGTATCGTTTTTCACTTGTAACTTGAATACTAATAAAGCAATCTCGATACTCGAATTGTAGAGAATCAAAATGCAAAGGAAATGAGCCTTAGCACAACTTATCAGTAACGGAGAAAAAACGGGAAAACCGGAAAAAATCTGCGTTTTTTTTTTTAATTCATAACACCACCATTTTTTAAGTTCATTTATTGAGAATGAGAAGTAAAATGTTATACAGAGTGTTCCGTGACAAATTGCAACTGTGGAATGTTTAAAAAAATTAAATAAAGCTTGTTGAATTAAATTCGTATTTTCAACAAAACTTCCAAGCGAGTAATTTCTTGTAGATGGACAGATTTGAACAAGAAAAGTTACAAAATAAAATTTTCAGTACACTTTTTTCTCAGTAAAAAACAGTTCATTGTTTCTTTTCAAAAGAATCATCAATAAATTGTTTTTAACCGACGAAACCAAAAAGGAGGAGGTTCTCTATTCGACGCGTATACTTATTTAATTTTTTTTATCATTTTTTTTATGTATGATCACGCATAACTTTTCACTGAGGCGTCCGATTCCGATAATTCTTTTTCCAGTGGATAGGGTTTTCTTCGAAATTGGTCTCATTTAAATTTAAAAGATGAAATCCACCCCTAAGAGTAGCAAAATGAAGGATATTGATCACCCACCCTCTGAATTCTGGTCCGTTAACCGATTCTATCAGGCATAACTTTGTACTGGGATCTTCGATTTGGATAATTCTTCTTTCATCAGATAGGGTATACCTCATAGTTGATCATATTTGGATTTCGAATGGAATTATCCACCCTTACGGGTAGAAAAATAGGGGATAATTGATTTTTCACTTGTGAACTTTGGCACACATATGTAGTTGATTGACAGACCCTCCTACATCCGTCAAAATGATTACATTCTATGAAAGGATGGAATTATATACAAAGTGATGAAATCAACTAACCAGAACTCTCAAAATTTACATTATATAATAAATAATTAAAATAGAAAATCATATTATTTGATAGTTAATAGTTGAAGTAAGCTAGGTAAGTAAGTATTTTGGAAGTAATCAAAAATTAAGTAGGTAGTAATTAGTAGATGTCAGCAACAAAAAATTGAAAAATAAAAACTTTTTAACAAAAAATTAAACCGACGAAAAAATCAACTGAAAAGCAAAAAATAAAATAAACCTTAGTCTAAATGATAATTGAGCTCCTAAACTAATGTAAGTAACTTATTTTGAGTCGGCACCAAACAATCTAGCAATTGAATTAGGTAAAGCGTAAAATGATGGCAGCGAGATGCACGGCTGCGTTTTGATTACTTCTTTCATAGATACTGATCTTCGATAATTGTTTGTTTGGTGCCGACTCAAAATAAGTTACTTACATTAGTTTAGGAGCTCAATTATCATTTAGACTAAGAAGGTTTATTTTATTTTTTGCTTTTCAGTTGATTTTTTCGTCGGTTTGATTTTTTTTAAAAATTTTTATTGTCTCTACTTAGAAGAAAAAAATAGTTTTTAATTATCACTAGTAACGTATGAAAATTTGTTCAAAATTGTGCATATTCATTACAAATGAACAACTTTTTGGAAATATGCATAAAAATTATTCCATCCAGTGCATGATAATTGTTGAAATGGATTCAAGATAAATGCGAGTCATACCGTTTTCATGGATATGTTTATATATGTCACAGTCTTGTCAAACATTTTCAACTGTTAATATTCATTTTATATTTTCACTAATAAATACGTTTGGAATTCACGTTAAATTACATTCATTGGTACAAGTTGTTTGCACAACAAAGTTCTGCCCGACGCTCTGCTCAACAGGTTATGGGCCCAGGATCTGAAATCTGTTAGCCTAGAATTCGTGTACCAACTGAAGTTAACCAAGAAGTGTTCCTGTCCAGTAAAAACGTATTGAAAGACTCTCATAGTGTGAAATATAAGTGATTCTGTAAATATGAATTCGGCGAATATATCCAGAATTGAAACCCTGAACAAAGATAATTATGATACCTGGAAAATGCAAATGGAGGCCTTACTGATCAAGAATGATGCATGGGTATACGTAAATGGTGAATTATCGAAACCATTTTCGATTGAAGGGGACGGAAGTCTTGTGAATATCAATTTTGAAAACTTCAGATGGCAAGAGTGAATTACCAGTTCCAGATTCATGGAACCACCGAAAATGTTGAAAGAAATTCTGGAAACGATCGTCAGTGCGGAAAGTTCGAACTCCAATGTTATCACGAGAGCGGCTGATATGTTGGATCAACTTCGTCTAGGAAACCAAGTTTGTTTATTGAAAAAATCACTATACGGTCTTCGTCAAGCCGGAAGAAGTTGGTATAACAAACTGAATAGCGTTTTGATATCATTCGGAGCCAAGCCATCAAATTCCGATCCATGCGTCTATCGCATAAATCAAGGGGAAGACTTGGGAATGATTGTGATTTATGTTGACGACATCCTGGTAGTTTCGAAAAATCCAAGTACGGCGGATACGATATATCAGAAACTATCGAATCATTTTGATGTGAAGGACTTGGGAGAAGTCGGATATTGCCTTGGAATAGAGTTTTCGAAGAAAGAAAATGGAATAGCAATGCATCAAAGAGGATACATCAAAGAATTACTGAACCGTTTTGGGATGACAGATTCGAATCCAGTGTCAACTCCATTGGACCCCAATGTGAAATTAAAAAAGTCCGAAGGAGCCCCAAACGAAGATGTGCACAAAATACCGTATCGTGAATTAATTGGTGCTTTGACGTACCTGAGCAGCACTACAACAAGACCGGATATTAGCTTTGCAGTTAGTTATCTTGGGCAGTACAACAATTGCTACGATAAACTACATTGGACTGCAGGTAAACGTGTACTATGCTACCTGAAAGGAAACATTGATTTGGGACTTGTTTATTCACCAGATCAGGAAGTTTTGACAGGTTTTGTGGATGCTGATTGGGGGTCTTGTCTCGATGACAGAAGATCCTATTCAGGATATACTTTTATTTCATCCGGAAGTCCAATTTCATGGGATTCGAAAAAGCAACGCACTGTCGCCCTCTCCTCTACCGAAGCAGAATATATGGGGATGACTGAGGCTGCAAAAGAAGCGATATATCTCCGGAATTTCATGAAGAATTTGGAACTCGAAGAGTTGACAGACATAATAATTTTCAATGATAATTTCAGCGCACTCAAACTAGCAGAAAATTCAACATTTCATGCTAGAAGTAAACACATCGATCTGAGATATCATTTCATCAGAGATTCGATTAGAAACGAAGAATTCACAGTGAAACATGTGTCAACGAGAAACATGACAGCCGATCCTTCAGCGAAGAGGAAATTCGTTCAATTGTTAACAGTCTGAAGACCAAAACAACCCAAGACACATATGGCATCAGTACCAAATTGTTGAAAGAGTGTTTATCATATATTATCAAACCTTTGACTCACGTTGTCAATACGTGTCTCTCTGACGGAATATTTCCTTCCGTGTTCAAGCCGGCCAAAGTTCCTGCCATTCACAAAAAAGATGATGAGGAAATGCCAGAAAACTATAGACAAATACACATCCTACCTACAATATCTAAAGTAATAGAAAAAGCAATCCTCATACAGTTCAGTAATTATATGGAGAAACTAAATTTATTTGATGGTCATCAATATGGATTTAGAAGTGGGAAAAGCACAATAGATGCTGTTAATAGGTTAGCTAATAACATTCTTGACGCTTTTGAAAACAAAAAAATGTGTTTAACCATCTTCACTGATCTATCAAAGGCTTTTGATTGTGTATGTCACGAAAAACTCCTGGAGAAGTTAGAATGGTATGGATTACGAGGTGTATCTAGAAACATTATTGAATCATACCTCAAAAATAGAACACAGAGGGTTTATAATAATAACAACATAAGCCATGAACGCCCAATCAAGAGAGGGGTACCACAAGGATCCATACTGGGCCCTTTCCTGTTTTTAATTTATGCAAATGATCTACCCTCACATATGTCAATCAAACGTAACTTAATGACGATCTTATATGCCGACGAAACGTCCTTTTCTCTTCAAGTTGAACAAAGTGCAGATATTGATGAAATTTCAGCACATACTACTGCTCATGCCAAAGCGTGGTTCAATGACAATGAACTTTATTTGAATGAGGCTAAAACAGAGATATGTTTATTTTCAAACCACCATACTTGTTCCAACACGAAATCAGTTAAATTTCTAGGAATACATCTTGATCCACCCCTTTCTTGGAACACACATATTAGTCACGTGTGTGGAAGGTTGGCAAGATCTGTGTACGCCATTCGGCGCATAGCATTAACTGTTAGCCAAGAAGCAGCCCTAACATCATACTGTAACGAACCTAGGCCGGACCTGTCGCCTCCCGCGTCGCCATCGACAGCGATGAGATCATCCCCGGAGATATTCGAGAACCATCCAGTCGCTCTGCCGCGAAAAACAACGGTCGATATTGGAAGCAATTAGAACATGCTAGACGCCAACTGGCAGAATTCGAAACATCGAGAATGCTGTATCGGAGATAAATAGACAGCCCCCAAGAGGGAGTGGACAGTCTGAACGAGCCCATACGATCGAGCTATACAGTGGTGTAGTTAGTAATATAAATTAAGTTGTATATTTAAGTGTTAAATAAATTAGTGAAACCAAGTTAAGTTTATTTACGTTACAATTGGTGTCGGAAGTGAGATTTTGAAAATAAACAAGTGATCGTGGAGTGGATAGTCAGAAAAATAAATTGATAGACCTTTTTGTACGCCCAAAATAGACAGTGGCCCGGTTTTCGCGAAGTGGACAATTGTGCGTGGGAATATAAACTGATACACTGTTCGCGTGAAACAGACAATAGACTGGTGGCCCGTGGAAAAGAATTCGCGAAGTGAATTTTTAACAAACTGATAAACTTTTCGTGTGAAACAGACTGATACCTCGTCAAAGACAAAATGTGTTCATGAAAAGTGCGCCTTGCGGATTTGAAGGTAGCGGAATTGAAACAGGAATTGGAGGAAAGGGAACTGGAAACAACGGGTGAAAAGCAAGTACTCCAGGAAAGACTTGCAGAAGGACTTATACAAGAAGGTGAGGACCCCGAAACATTTTTATTCGAAGTTCCCGGAGGTGATTTGAGTCCGATAATAGAATCCTTGAAAGAAGAGCTGCAACAAAATTCGAGGACTCTGGAAGAGAAGCTTCAAGAAAATTCTATAAATCTGGAAGAGAAGCTTTCTAGAAATCTGGAAGAGAAGCTTCAAGAAAATTCAAGAAGCCTGGAAGAAAATTCTAGAAATCTGGAAGAGAAGCTTCTAGAAAATTCAAGAAGCCTGGAAGAGAAGTTCCTGGAAAACACAGAAGGCCTAAAAAAAGAATTGTGTGGTGTGGCTAATTTTCTAGAAGAAAGAATGGGAACCGTTGAGACAGAGATAGATAAAATTAGGGAACAAATGAACACGGAGGTAGATAAAATCAAAGATGGGGTCGAGGCAGAAATGGACAAAATGAAGGAAACGATCAGTAAGCTGGAAAAACGAATTAATAGTGCGCCCTCCACAGAGATGGTTAACGAAAATGCAATGCTGGACTTGAGTTTGAACTTGGATAAAGTTCAAGAGGGAATAAAAGATGTCAAGGTCATTTCAGAAATAGGAAAGCTTTCCATGAAGCCGCCTCAGTTCGACGGAAAAACTCCATGGGCAAATTATCGCCGGCAGTTTGAAGCAGCGGCCAAAGCAAACGGGTGGAATGCAGGGGAAAGAGCTGTAGCACTGACACTTGCATTACGTGGAGAAGCGACAAATATTCTACAAACTCTCACCGCCCAAGAACAGGAGGACTATGATCAGCTGATTAAACATCTAGAATTACGATATGGCCACGCCCATTTGGAACACGTATACCACTCCCAGCTGAAAAATCGCTGCCAAAAATCGGGCGAATCCTTACAAGAATTCGAAACTGACATTGCACGCTTGGTTCGTCTCGCATATCCAGCCACACCAGAAAATGTAATGGAGCGACTAGCGGTTCAAGCATTCTTGGATGGACTCCGTGACCAAGAAACCAGACAAGCTCGTCCAACACATCTTGTAGACGCACTGGCACGCGCTTTGGAATTCGAAGCAGCAAAACAATGCTGCAAAAGCCAAAGTAAAGTTCAAACGATTGAGGAAGACTCACAGGAGCCTGCTAACTTGGAAGCTGCCATAAGAAAAGTGATGAAGGAAGTGTTGCCCGAGAGAAGACAGATAAGATGCCGGAATTGTGGCAAAATTGGACATGTGCGTAGCAAATGTCCAACATTCATCGACTCCGATGCAGGAAAACTAAAGAAAGTCGACGAGAAGGGGCAATCGTCGGCATGTGTCCGGCAAGCCCCGGTTAACAACGCATATGTCGCTATCCTTCAACGACAGAACAAAGGTGTCTTCGTAGACGGTCTCATCAATAACGAGCCTTGCACCATGCTGCTAGATACAGGTGCGACAAGGACAATTCTCGGGCCTTCCTTTGCCAGAACGCCGGGACGGATTGAACCGACAACTTGGAAGCTACGCACAGCAACAGGGGAGCCAGCTACTGTATGGCGAGCTACCGATCGAAAATAATTTTGGGCAGCACTAAAGTGAAACATCAGGCACTTGTAGCGGACATCGAAGACGATGCAATCATCGGAATGGACATCATGAATTCCAGAGGTTTGAATTGGATTTCAAAGACGGCGTCCTACTGTCAACGGAGAAGAGCTGGTGCTTCATGGAGAAGCGAGGAGTTGATCCGTGTATTGTTGGCTGAAGATGTAAGCGTACCTGGAGGGCTGAAACCATTCTGGAGGCTCGCCTGGACGGGAGTACGAGCAGTGGAAACGTGGTGATGTTCGAGCCCAAACTTCATGATGAGAAAATTGGACGAGGGATTGCACTAGGGAAGACCTTGTTGCGTGTGACAAATTTGTGCCGGTAAGGGTCATGAACGTCAATTATTTTCCAGTGACCTTGAAGAAAGGAACAATATTGGGGCACTGCTCGTCAGTTTCCTCAGTGATCCGGAGCGTACGAGGTACGATTAGCCAACCCAACAACTTGCCCACAGAACTAGAAAAATTAGTTGCCATCTCTTCCAAAGACATAAAACCAGCTCAACAGCCCAAACTAAGAGATTTAGTCAAAAGTACCAAGACATCTTCGATACCGGACAAGGAAAAGGGGTCGAACTAATGTGGTCCAGCACAAGATTGATACTGGGGTGCCGACCGATCCGGCAATCAGCAAGAAGACTTCCTCTGCCAAGAAGGAAGAGGCTGACAAAATAGTCAGCGATATGGGAAAAGAAGGAGTTATCGAACCATCTGACAGTCCCTGGTCCCTCCAGTCGTACTGGTGAAGAAAAAGATGGATCGACACGCTTTTGTGTAGACTATCGCCAACTCAATAATGTCACGAAGAAGGACAGTTACCCTCTCCCGAGAATAGATGACACCCTAGACACGTTGGCTGGTTCCACGATTTTCTCGACCCTTGATCTGAAGAGTGGATACTGGCAAGTAGAACTGGCTCAGGAAGATCGAGAAAGACTGCTTTTACCATCGGCTCAGGATTGTGGCAGTTCACCGTTATGCCATTCGGCTCTGTAATGCTCCCGCCACATTCGAAAGATTGATGGAAACAGTACTGAAGGGACTCTCATGGAACACGTGTCTAGTGTATCTCGACGACATAATTGTGGTCGGCAGATCGTTTGAGGACCACGTGAAAAACTTGGAGGAAGTATTCCTGCGACTGAGGAACTCGATTGAAGCTGAGCCCTAAGAAATGCCATCTGTTCCAAAAAGAATACGATACCTCGGCCACGTTGTCTCTGGGAAGGAGTAGCAGTGGATGACCAGAAGATCAAAGCTGTTAAGGATTGGCCCATCCCAAAGACATTCACCAACTTCGAAGTTTCCTTGGTTTATGCACATACTATCGCCGATATGTGCTGGATTCGCCAACATCGCTAAACCACTGACCAAGCTCACGGAAGGCCAAACAAAGTTCCAGTGGTCCGAAGAATGTCAAGACTCATTCAGGAAGCTGAAAGGAGCTTTGATCAACGCACCTATACTGAGCTATCCCCTACCCAAAGGAAATTCATTTTGGATACGGACGCCAGCAACGTGGGACTTGGAGCTGTCCTATCTCAGATCCAGGAGGGACAGGAGAAGGTCATTGGTTATTTCAGCAAGACGCTTAGCAAACCAGAGCGCAATTACTGTGTCACTAGGCGAGAGCTGTTAGCTGTTGTGAAGGGGGAACACTTCTACAAGTACGTGTATGGAAGAAGATTCCTGTTGAGAACTGACCATGCAGCTCTCAAATGGCTCTTACAGTTCAAAAATCCTGAGGTCAAGTAGCACGTTGGATCGAGAGACTCCAAGAATTCGATTTCGAGATCGAACATCGAGCCGGAACAGCCATAAGAATGCAGATGCCTTGTCGCGAAGACCATGTCCAGATGATTGCTCACATTGCCGACGAGCAGAAAAGAAAGAAGCAACACTTTGTAGAACCGCGGCAATGGATGACAACTGAACGACAGCAAGATCCAGAAAGACCAGAGAGAGACCCCGACCTTGGCTTAGTCATCAGCTGGAAGAAGGGCAATCGAAGACCATCATGGCAGGAAGTCGCAGGTTACTCGCCGGCTGTTAAGTCCTATTGGGCACAATGGAACTCTCTTATTCTGGACAATGGGATCCTGAAACGTGTGTTGGAGGCCGATATTGGTGGGGAAGACAGACGCCAAATAATTGTTCCCAGGAACAGAAGAGAGGAAGTGCTGCGGGGAAAACCATGATGGAGTCGCTGGAGGACATCTGGGAGTGACGAAGACCCTGCAGAAAGTGAGGCAACGGTTTTACTGGGCCAATTGTCAAGCTGACGTCCAGGACTGGTGCAGAAAGTGCGCTGTATGCGCTGCTAGCAATGGACCTCGAATACGACCCAAGGCCCCGATGCGTCAGTACAACGTAGGCAGCCCGTTCGAGAGAATCGCCATTGACATGGCCGGCCCGTTTCCCGTATCCGACCACGGGAATAAATACATCCTTGTGGCAATGGACTACTTCAGTAAGTGGGCGGAAGCCTATGCCCTGCCCAACCAGGAAGCCATCACCATCGCCGACGTCTTGGTGAAAGAATGGATATGTCGATTCGGTATTCCAATGGAGCTGCACCGGATCAAGGCAGAAATTTCGAATCCAACCTTTTCCAAGAAATATGTCTACTGCTGAACATCCGCAAGACAAGAACCACGGCCCTACATCCGCAGTCCGATGGAATGGTGGAACGGATGAACAGGACGATCAACCGCCACTTGTCCAAGGTTGTCTCTGACCATCAAAGAGACTGGGACCAGTATCTTCATTTGTTCCTGATGGCCTATCGATCCGCAGTACACGAGTCAACCGGTCAAACTCCTGCTAGTATTATAATGGGCCGAGAACTGCGACTGCCTTGTGACCTGAAGTTTGGGATACCGCCAGGACAAGACACTGCGGGAGAGGACTACGTCAGCAAACTTCGGCAGAGAATGGACGACATCCACGAACGAGTCCGGTTGAACATCCAGAGTGCCAGCGATAAAATGAAGAAGACCTATGACATCAAGGCCGACGCTGGAGGATTTAAGGTTGATGACCTGGTTTGGCTGTACAACCCCAAACGTCGTCGTGGACTATCACCAAAGTTGCGGAACTCGTGGAAGGCCCGTATAAAATCGTGAAAAGGATAAACGACCTTGTGTACCGAATCCATAAGCCACCCCGAGGGAAACCAAGGGTCGTCCATTTCAACAGGTTGGCCCCTTATGCTGGAAACCATGACCAAGTTCGCACCCTCAAGCCACCGGAGGATGATATGACGTTCGAGAAGTTTATGTCCTTGTATTCAAACGGGCAGAAAGTTCTACATGGGGTTACTAGAGAGGAGTCACGAGACCTTTTCGAGGTGCCTGCTGACTACGCACTAGCGCACTGTGTGGCAGAAGATCTTCGAATGTCCAGGGGCATCGCCGTAGTGTTCTCCAAGAAATTTGGTCAACTCCAAACACTGCGGGAGCAGAATCCAGAAGTTGGTGGGGTAATACAGTTGAAGAAAGGCCAGAGAAACATCTACTACCTAGTTACCAAGAGGCATTCCCAAGATAAACCGTCCTATGAAGATGTCTGGAAGAGTCTCACCAAACTAAGAGATACTATGGTGGACCAGAATCTGGTGGATCTAGCAATTCCAAAATTATCCTGTGGTATTGATGGGTTGGACTGGAGAGTCATAAGAAGTATGCTGGAGGCGATATTCAGATCCAGCGGCGTCAAGATTTTGGTTTGCTGTAACCCTCTTCCACGACCGATCATGAAGACCGTGGAGGTTACTCCATCGAACTTCACGGTGCAGATATGGGGAGTCATGCAGATATCGTCACACTCCAAGGATGAAATTTCGGGACGAAATGTCTTTAAGAAGGGGGCAATGTAACGAACCTAGGCCGGACCTGTCGCCTCCCGCGTCGCCATCGACAGCGATGAGATCATCCCCGGAGATATTCGAGAACCATCCAGTCGCTCTGCCGCGAAAAACAACGGTCGATATTGGAAGCAATTAGAACATGCTAGACGCCAACTGGCAGAATTCGAAACATCGAGAATGCTGTATCGGAGATAAATAGACAGCCCCCAAGAGGGAGTGGACAGTCTGAACGAGCCCATACGATCGAGCTATACAGTGGTGTAGTTAGTAATATAAATTAAGTTGTATATTTAAGTGTTAAATAAATTAGTGAAACCAAGTTAAGTTTATTTACGTTACAATACTATGCGATGTTCCACTCGGTAATGAGCTATGGATTACTGAGTTGGGGAAAGGCAAGTTTCACAAATTTACAGAGAGTTTTCTTATTACAAAAAGCTGCTGTACGTAGCATTGCAAGGGTTAACTATGATGAACACTGCAAACCACTCTTTAAAAAATTCGGCATTATGACACTGTTTGCTCAAATCATCTATGAAAATTTGATACACGTTAAAAAAAATATACTTACTTTTACGACACACTCTAATGTTCACACCTTCCACACCCGCAACAGACATAACATCGTGCCTAGTAGGAAGAGATTGGAAAAAAGTAAATCTATAGGTATTCCTCTTTTCAATTTGCTCTCTCGTGAAACGAGGGAACTACCACTAGAATCTTTCAAAAAGAAAATTAGGAAAAATCTTATCAACATGGTTCCCTACAAGATAAACGAGTTTAGTGAATCACTAAGTGATTCGCTCGCTGACAACTAGTGCTATTTTAACTCATATTCGTTGTTGTGTTTTATATACATATGTATGTTTTGTGTATGTATGTATATGTGTATATATGTGTATATGTGTATATATGTATATGTGTATATATATATATATATGTATATATGTGTATATGTGTATATATGTATATATTATATCTATAAAAATTATAATTTACATTATATTATAGTGACTAATTCATGTATTTTTCTGTTCTGTTTTGTGACGTTTTCTTTGTTACATGGCAATGTGTAATATACTCTTATACTTGTATATGTTAAACAAAGAAATAAAATTATCTATCTATCTATCTATCTAACAAAATCAATGATAGTATAACTAATCACCAATCAGAGATAAATACTAGATCTAAAAGTAAAAAAAGTAAACATGCACGTATGTTACCTAGAATTTTTTATACTAGTGTAAAGAGATCCTTATTATATCTGGCTCCAAAGATTCATAATTCCTTACCACAGGAAGCTAAAGCAGTAACATTTGCAAAGATAAAAAGAAATATAAAACCATGGATTTTAAGCACTAACTTCAACCATATATTCCTGTAATTGTCTTATTCAACCACATTTGTTACAGACCATTTTGTTTCAACCCAAAATTCCTTTTACGTTATGAACTTGGTATGTTTAGATTCATAATATAATATAAACATAATATAAAATGCAATATTATTTCAATAGAAGCACGCACAAATTTTCAAATTGATTGTGATTCTTAAGTACTTACTGAAATAATTTTTTACTTAAAATAAACGATTTTTTATTATTATTTATTCATTATTATTGGTTTAGCGGGAATGCAGGAAAGTAGAGATTTCCAAGTATTGCGTAATCTGCGTCCATCATCGCATTTATTGAGGCAGTTTGGGAGTGTCAAAATTGGTCTAATGTCACGATTCTCCAAAATTCTGCCAATTTTGTCGGTGACACCTTTGATATAGGGAAGGAAACGATATAAGGAAGGAAAGTGGTTGGTTATCTGTTGGGTTTTGGGAGTTTGGAGAACAGGTTTGATGATGGTGGATTGATCTGTAAATTTATATGTTATGACCGTTTTGAAAAAGTGCGGTTTTGAGCTTGTTCAACTCTTGCAGACAGTTGTCATGATCAGTGAGAAGAATAAATCTGTGGATAAGGGAGTTTAAGACAAAGTTGGTTTGAGCTGGCAGACCTTTTTTTCTGAACGGAAAGTGTTGAAAATCAGGATTTAATGAATGTTTACATTATTAGCGCGGAAAAATTTGCAGAAGATCTGCAAACTTTCGAAGTTTTGAAAAATAGCAATTTACATCCTCTGATAAATTTGCGACCACTCATACAAAACGGAAATGTCTGTTTTATCGAAAAAAAAAATTGTTGTAAGTCCTCATTTTTCGATGAAAATTCCAAGTTCTGCAAACTCGAAAAAAGAACTGAAATAATGTTCTTGACAAGAGTTTCAGTTTGCAACCTCTTGTGTCAAACGGAAAATATATTTTTTCATGAAATTGTTTTTTTTTAATTAAAATAAGTATCGGAATTATTACAAAAATTCAAATAATGGTTGCAAGGGAAGATGTTGTCACGTACAATGTTTTCATCAATTTGCAACCTCGTCTGCAACACGGAAATGAGGGTAAAGCTCGTCAACGGTAGGTGAAATCATTCAATGTTGATATGAATTCAAATAAGGAATTTGCATAAAAAAATGCTCTTGAGTACGTTTGGAGTATCGAGAATCTCATAATTTTCTTGATTCATTAAAAAATGGAGGAATTATTGAGATTTGAAAAACACTCGTACAATTGTACATTGGTGAGATTAACCTACCTGTTTTAGGTCACATTGTTCTGTTTACAGAGTAATGAATGCACAGCAATTGTATTTTTATGACAGACTACTATATAACTAACCAAAAACAATGCACATTCGTCTAATAGTCCTGGAGCTACAACTGAAATAGAATTCGGATTCAATAGAATTTTCCATGCGAAACCACAATTGGAGTGATAAAGTCGAGTAGAGAGGTTAATTATAATTTCATTCAATTAAGGAAATACATACCTGTAAAAATTAAATTTGAGATGTAATATCGATTTCAGAAATTTTTATTTTTCAGCAACGTTCCTGTTTGATGATGAAAATTATGTACTTGCGAGATATACAATCGATAACGTTTTGATATCCTTACTTCCATAGAGCATCGATTATTCATTTCAAAATCTTGTCGAATGCTATGAAGTCATGTTGCGACAAGGAAAAATTTTAGATGAAGAATGATTGCATGTCATTTTTGATGCGATAAAAAATAATGCCTTTTAGCAGAATTCAGCAAAATTTTGTATGCTTTCGATTGTTGCATTCGAAAATATTAGATAAAATTTATTTCACTGATTAGTCGAAAACAGTGATTGCTTCTGAGATCAATAATTAGTTTGAAATTTTTTAATGCTTAACTACGTAACCGTATTATTCTTCGGATGCAATTTCAATCAACTAGTACAAAATATAACAGACATACGCGATGGATAATCAAGTATTTAACTGGACCACTGTAGATATGTCGGTCTAATGTATATCTTGAACCTATTTGCACAATGTTTGCAGTTCATGGCCAAATTATTAAAAAAAAACAAATGAAAAAAAAAATCCGTTGAATAATGATGGTTGCAAATTTCTTGCGTCACGTGAAATATTAATCGTAATTTTAATTGCAATTTGCAGAACTTTCACAATTATTTCAGAAGTTGTAAAAATGCAAATAAAATATATTGGTGAGAGAGAGAGAGACAATATACTTTATTATCATAAGAAACCAAATTCTTGTTGACAAAGTTTGCTTACATCTAAAAGTTTTAAGATATGTTTAGTACATACTGGTCAATGATTAATATAAAGTAATAAGATAATATGTCAGTTTCCTACTAGTTAATATGTAAAAATGTAAATATGTAAATATGTAATATGTAAAAAACATGTATAAATAAAATAGACAGCATGTACAATATAAAATAGACAGCAAATACAATATAAAATAGACAGCGAATACAATATAATTACACAAACAAACAGACATTGTATAGACTAGCCGATAACAAATAAATAGGATATTGTAAAGTGTTAGAATGTGTCCGAATAAAATTCCTGTAAATTATAGTAAGGTTTATTTAACAGCAAGTTTTTTACGGATTTTTTAAAAATGTTCAAATTGGCTGTGTTTTTGATATAGGTAGGTAGATGATTGTACATCTTGCAGCCATTGTAAATAATAGAATTTTTTATCAGTGATGATTTAGGAAGTGGCAGACTTACGTTTATAGCTTGTCGAGTGACAGAATGTGAAGGAAGTTTGTTAAACGTGGTCAGATGTTTCCTAATCAAATAATACGCGATGGATAATCAAGTATTTAACTGGACCACTGTAGATATGTCGGTCTAATGCATATCTTGAACCAATTTGCACAATGTTTGCAGTTCATGGCCAAATTATTAAAAAAAAACAAATGCATTATACAAAAAAAAAATCCGTTGAATAATGATGGTTGCAAATTTCTTGCGTCACGTGAAATATTAATCGTAATTTTAATTGCAATTTGCAGAACTTTCATAATTATTTCAGAAGTTGTAAAAATGCAAATAAAATATATTGGTGGATAAATAGGTTCCGTTTTTCGTATGAGGTTGCAAAGTTACATATCCACTAAGTCCGATATTTTCTTTATTTGCAACCACAATAAAAAACTTTAATAATTATTTCAATGCTTATGTGTATTGAAAATGGGAGCGTCGATAAAATAGTTTGATAAATAAATGGTTTTTCAGAAATGGTTGCGAATTTACGTGAATATTTTAAACTTTTTTCCGTTCACTTATCCAATTTGCAGAACTTTATTTTTAGTAAAACACCATTACTGTAATGCTCAGTTTGCAGAACTTTTGCAATTATAGTGCAATAATAAAGCATGAAAACGTTTTTTGCAATTAAAACAATGTTCCGTTCATCGCAGACTTCTGCAAAATTATATAGTTTGTTTTTATTGATGCACTAACATACCATTGAAGATTGAAAACTTTTGGAATCAATGTTAATTGATTGTCTATATCTACTGGCCTATGACCTACTGTTACAAATGTAACTAATTATCTAATCAGACAAAAAAAATCCTTTTAGCTAATAAGAAATAGATATTAAAAAAATTTAGCTAGTAATATTTTGCTTAAAATGCTTCTTTTTTTTCAGCATACCAAAATCGAGAAAATCAAATCAATCGTAAGTAACACTTTCAGTTTATTTATATGAAGTATTTTTTAAAAGATTTGTCAATTGCATTGACGTATTGATGTGCAGATTTGTCAATTGCATTGGCTTTGTCCTGATCCTTATTCTGGTAAGTATTTACAAGATATAGATCGAATTTATAATGAATATATACTTACAATTTATTTACAACTTGAGTTGCCCTTCCATGCCTGCATAATGAATTTTTCTTATTCATTAATTTCGGGGGGTTCTGGGGGTTGCGGCGGTGTTCGCGGATCAATTTTGCTAATCGCGCCTCAATTAGCTTATTCAGTGCCTCCGCGATTTCCTCGCATTTCTCAGAGGGTTTAACCATGATAGGAAAGAGCATCCGCTCTGTATCAGTAATTAATGTCGATTCCTGTTTCGGCTTCTGCGGGATTCCTCGAGAGGAAGTCCGGCAGCTGGTTTTGTCGACCAGCAATATGTCGGATTTCAAACGTATACTCTTGTAACAAGAGCTTGGCTTGGCCTTCTCGTCTTTTACTTTATCCAGTCAAGTGAGGGCGGAATTATCTGAATGAAGTACAAATGGGGCATCTTGGATGGAGTGTCTCCACTTCACAGCCCAAACAATTGCCAAACATTCAATTCCATTGATATGGTATTTTGACTCAGTTTTATTTGATTCCGCGCTCGTGGAGTTTTTCTTTGCGGGCCGTTACGCCGTTGATGTTCCAGGAGCAGATTGTGAGTTTCTGTGGAGGGTGTGCTGCCATTTAGAGGTTTCCGGGGGCTTGGCTTATCTTGATGAATTCAAGAAGTTGCATCTTGAGTTCTTCCGGTAGTGCCAACAGCTCTTGGTTCACTGTTGGGGTGGTGGTAACCATGATTATTGATGGGCCCCATTTGGGTGGTGCCTGAGCTATTTGTGGCTGAGGTCTTGGGTTCTTTCCTCTTTGGTGGCGCTTAGGGAGCAGTTTGGCATGGGGGCTGTGGCGCCGCTTTTTCCAGCTTTTCTTTCTTTCTCCTGCTGGTAACAGGGATAAATTGGTCTAATTCTTCGTTGTTTTCATTCTCCTTTTCTTCGGAGTCTGAGAAGGTCCTTTTTTCGGAGTTTGGGTTTTCGTTCATCTCCATATTTTCTTCGGCGTTTTGTCGCGGCGCTGTTTTTTGGACGAGTTGGGGCTGAGGAGTGACCTCCTGTTTCTTCAGTGCCGCGATGGCTGCTGCACTTCCTTCTGGGAAGCTGCGGCTGCATGAAAAGTCTGAAGTAGTCTTTTCAACTCCTTATTTTATTTACTTATTTCCGTGTTTTCTTTGCGGATTTCTTGAAGGTTTCTTTCAATTGTGGCTTTCTTCTTTTGTCTCCTTAATGCGGGAGAGCTTCGGCTACTCTCGTCTGCGGATACGGCAGTTCCTCCTTCTGAGAAGGATGCCATTTTCCTATTGATTTGTTTGTGAACTCCGTCTCCGTATAGTTTGGCTTTTAGGAAGTTAATCTTCCTGCTAACCAACTCCACCGAGACAGCTTGCCATTGGGCTTTGTCTCTGAGGACCATTGGCGGCGGTCTAGTGGGGTCGCTTCCTTCAGGAAGGGGGCCTTGGTTTTGGGTGATCTCTTGGGCTGCGGGGGCTTCTTGGGCTGCGGGGGCTTCTTGGGTAGCCTGGGCGACCGGATCTGGGCCTTCTTGAGCTGCTAGGGTTTTTCAGGCACTTAATTTCGTGACTTTCGCGAGTTTTTTGTTTTTTCTTCTGCTGGTTACAGGGATAAACTGGTCACACTCTTCGTTATTTTGTCTTCTTCCTCGGTAGAGTCGTTTAGTCTCTCCCTTGACGGCCTTGTTTGCTGTCTGTGTCCATTTCTTCTGATTGGGGAATAGACAGGGGCAGCGGGGCGGCCACCTGTTCTTTCGCCGACATTTTCGCCGCGATGGCCGTAGATGCTTCATTTTGGGAGGCTGCTGCTGCGGCGGGGTGAAAAGTTTAGAGTTGCCTCTTTAACTTTTCTTCTCGGATCGCCGTATTCTCCCTACGGATGTTGTCCAACTGTTCCGTCAGATGTTTCATAAGCTCGATAATGTCTAATTTCTGCTTCTTGATGCCGATATATGTCCGGCTACTCGAAGTTGAGGAAGTATCTGACTCTCCTTCTGAGGATGACATTTTGTTCTGTTTGTCAGTCCAGTGAAGGATTTATTATTTCCTGAAACCAAATGTTATATCCTGCGGGAAAAATAATATTTGTTTCTGAAAAAAAAAAAAAATTGGGTTATTTCCTGTAAAGAAATGTATATTATTTCTGAAAGGGAAAGAAATGATTATTTATAAATTATGAATTTAAATTATAAATCATAAGTTATGGGCAACAACTTATGAATCAGAATTCTTTTGCAAAACTCTAATAAAAACCTTTCGCAAATTGCTTCTAATGCTTTTGGACTAAATAGCAGGAATTCAGGTAATCACTTGTTAATTCACGGCCACCAACGATCTGGGATCTGGATGGCTATAATATCGTCAAGTGCTTGGGTAGGCTTGTCTCGGACGATGCTGTCGAGGCAGAATTGGTTATACAATCCTTGATTCAATTTTTCGTTCCTGAAAATAAAACAACTTACCTGAAAATGTCATTCTTAAAATAAAGAAATCCATTCCATGAATGATTGTCATTAAATTTCCATCTTTGTTTCATACTCCGGTGCGAAAAATAGAATGAACACAAAGTCTCGAGTCTCGAGATGGCTAACCATCGAGGCAACCCCTCCGATAGTTGATACCCCCCTGACGCCTACAAATTACGATAGTGCCCTCGCAGCCTCTGGTTCGGAAGGCACTACTCGATTTTGTGAGAACAATAATAACGTAATTCTCTCCTGCTTGAACCACTCTAGGTTCGTAATGAATCAAAGCTGGTGACAAGCGTGAAGAAAACTTTATTATGACTGAACTTCTGAATAATGGTTACATCAGTTTTTATACATTTTGGGAACACAGACTTACTGAATTAAAATGAAAAGTTAACAATTTCTAGACATTCGCTATAAAAGATAAAGTATGGTAGAGCTCATCCAGTATTGAAACGACCGTTTGGTAGGTAGAGAGGTGGAAAACAACGAGTGGACACGATTCGATGTGGCTGCTTATGCTACGGCGAATCTTCACCAGTGGCTTGTCATGCAGCGTTTCAAAGGTTAGGTTTGTTTGATTAATAAATAGGTAGTGCAGTTATTCATTCAACTTTGACAAAAAATTCATAATCTCCGACCCCGAAAACCCCCACATACCAATTTTGAATAAAAATCGGACCACAATCACAAAACTCGTCCGCCAAAAACTACGTCTCGTGTTTTGCCTATACCAAATAATCTGGTACGCCTATGGAATTTCTATTAATAGCCACAGTTAGACAATGGTTAGAGAATCTTCGAGAAAAATTGGTTGTTAGGTAGGGGAAGGCCAAAGTGGTCGTTTCAATACTGGAGGAGCTATATATTGCATGATAATACAAATTCGGAGTACGGGAAATAGCAAGGTGTTCAGAGATAATAATCGGTAGAGAGATAAAAGACCGCGTGGATATCTTGTAGCGTCAGCAATGGGTATCCAACGGTGTGAATATGTGGGCCGGCTTCAGGACGGTTCTGCATATGTACCGTACCTGCTTCCTGTTCTCTGACTACGTGGTCGGAGATATTAATTCTGGGAGTGGCGGCCATAAACGAAAATTCCAGCCTCGTGAAGGCGTGGACTCGGATAAATAAACGTTCTTAGGGAATTCAACTCATTTTAAATCAACGAAAACGGGCTTGCAGAACTCTTTTGTTTGATAGGAGCGAAAGCACGAGGTCTCTTAGGGACTCTCCTTGTGGCCTGGCAATAGCTCAACGTGGTGCCCACGGAGAAAGTACGCGCTGCTTGGGATATTCAAAACGCGTCGACTTTTTCGTTTTCTAGCTTATTTTTCGTGGGAAATATAATAATAAAAAAAAAACATTTTCCGAATGAATTATATTTTGAAAATATTTAGATTGGAAGAAAAGAGCTTCAGTCAGTTCCTCGAGCGGCCTCCCAGCAAAAGGCCAGCTACAATCGAGAGGTAGGGATAAATAGGCACAGATCGGGCAGGAACTTGAGCGGCACCCGGAAGGAAGCCAGGCAAGCCGGATATTCAAGTCATAGGGCTCTGAAACAGAAAAAGTAGTAAGACTTTACGAAAAGGATTGTTTTGAAAAGCTTTTCACAACAAAAATATATTTAATTATAGCTTTCAGTTGGATAAATCGTCGTATTTCAGTTATAAAGATTCATTTTAGATGAAAGAAAAGACTCAGAATAGGAAGAAAAGAGGAATTTCGATAAATGAATACCCTGAGATTCTTACTCACACTTATTCTCTTCGGTACTGGTCCGTTGGAGTCAGAAAGAGATTCATATTCACTCCACAAATTTCCAACCAAATTCAAAAATATTTATTAGACTATTAGTACGATTACATCTCATTGTTACGCCACTGGTCTATTATGGAGAAAAATTCACTATAACAAACCATTAACACCAAGAATGTCTCCAACATAGGGTTCCTATATTAGATTAATCCTTTTTTTGTAAAGTTGCTCGTCAAAGAAATCACTTTGACGTATAGGGAGCATCAATTATTTGGAAAATAATGGAACCGAGATTTTTCTTCGAGAGCGGCTTCGAAAAATTATCCCTTTCTCTCTATACTTGGGGAGTATGGGGCTTTTATTTAGAGATATTACCGATTTCAGAACTTTATACCAATAATGCACTCGAAATCATAAGAAATATATTTATATAAAAAAAATTGTAAATATAAGTAAATACCGGGTGACACAGGATATCGGGCCACCTCTGTAACTTCTGCATTCGTGAACGGATTTTTCTGAAATTTGGTACAGTTATATAAGCAACCATTTCGGATTTGATCACATTACAATCCAATATGGCGGACTTCCGGTTTTTCTAGAAATGCCAGTAACTTTGTTTTTTCAAATGGAACACCCTGTATATTTTTACATATTCAAGTTCAACAGGTCAAAGCAAGTCCAAACCTTATGTCAAATGTCATTTTTTTTTACAATTGAAATTACAATTGTTTTTTATTTTACGTCGTGGATAAATGAGATTAGGTCGAAGCAATTCACAATAATTTTTTCTGAAAAATTATTTTTTGTGTCATTTATTGATGAATCAATTCAGTCACATCACATTTTGATCACAAATTATGTTTTTTCAAATGAAACCCCTATGGGCCACCTACCTGTCTCACTAGAACATTCATTGAGGAAAAAAAATTTTGTATTTCGGTGCAGTAACAAATTGTATATAACTGTACCAAATTTCAGAAAAATCCGTTCACGAATGCAGAAGTTACAGGAGTGGCCCGATATCCTGTGTCACCCGGTATAATGAAAGTCGTCACAATGTGGAGAAAACAAAATTATTGAAACAGAGTTTACTAGCTAGGATGAGCATGTAAATCAGTTGTTTTGTATAGATTGGGACATAATACTATTCTGTAACAGAATAATCTTACAAGAGAAACTTCAATATAAGAATAGTGGAGAATCAAGATTACAGAAATATAATATGAGCATAAACTATGGAGATATATGTATGCAAAAACGCCAATATAACAGTTTTTTCAACTAAGGTGACCCAAAACATAGGTTCAGAAAAATAATTCACTTACTCCATTACCATTAACTATCATCACTGGTTTCACTCGGTATTTATATTTTACACGTTATAACTTTATTGCATAGCTTCGCACTATATTTCCCGGGATTTTACGTACTTAAATTATTATGTTCGTACCGTATATTATAAAAAAAACACATCTATAGTTATAAGCCTATGATGGGGGAATCTAGGGTTTTAATCTTTTGTAGAGGATTGGCTCGTTCGAATTTTATTGAAATTGATTGTCGCGTGCCATAGCTAAACTGACTGAAACTTGGGAAATTGACTTATTGGAAATTACGGTGGTATTATTTAGTTGACTTATCACTTGACTTCACTTTCTTAAGTAAAAATCATGGCTGTATGAATAGCCATGTTATAACGACTTTACTCTATTGTACTTTGAACGGATTGAGCAAGTTACTAGACTGACTTCTGTTTTCAGAATAACCCTTTCTTGGCCGCGGAGTCATGTTTTTATAGAAAAATGTCCCTCCACGGGGGATGGCTTTTGTTTGTCCGCGGAGTGGGAAAACTGGTTGTTACCATAATTAATCTTCTACTTGTCATAATAAATCACTTTCTTTGTAATTAATGGATCTCTATGATTTATTTAGTCGTGGTGGTGTTGCATTCAATGACCTAGGATTTATAGCGTATTTGTTTTATCTGGAAATTCCTTAGATAAGCTTAATAGCTGAAGTGGCGATTGGTTAATGACTCATTTGTACAAGAGAGTTTTTTTTTGTTTGTTTTTATGTGCATTCTTGGTCTAGCAGATGACGAAATATTTTTAACGGGCTTTGTGTATCCGTATTTGATTTCTAACTTGTAATTTTATTCCCAGTGAATCCGTTTTCTGGCTACTGAGTTTCCTGTTTATTTATAATGTGTTTTTCCTCATGTTTGAAATTTTTCTGTACTCATGGGGTATGACATCATTATAACATAAATAACATAGCATTTCATTCAATTCGTTCCCGACTCCAGACAGACAAGCAGGCAGACAGACAGAAAGTGGTAAGAAGAACGAGATGGGGTTAAGGAATGTGAAGGATTGCATCCTCTCCGCTGTCGCCATAGCAGAGGGATGTTTACCCGTCTAGAGCATCACGCACGCCTCCAGAGGGAGTATTTACCATTTAATTCTATCGTTTTCTCACTTACCTTTCGTGATATATGTCCAGATTTTTGTATATACTGTGCGGAGTTGGTTTGATTTACTCTTACGCTAAAAGTTCTGCCCGAAAGGTAGGAGTCTAACAGTTCAATTATGTGCAAAGGCATACCTGCTATATGCATCTTAGTGATAAACCGCCCTGTTCATCTGTCGAAAGCTTTTTTGACGTCCAACAGGACCATGACCGTGTGTTTCCCCCGATGGAAGGACTCCTCCACCCCGTGGACAATTCGAGCCACTTGGGACGATGTTGAGGGTCCTTTTCGGAACCCGAAATGTTCCGCCGGGATGAGACTACCTTGGCTACAGCACTAAGCAGTGATTTGGAGCGGTAG
This sequence comes from Gonioctena quinquepunctata, assembly GCA_018342105.1. Taxonomy (NCBI): domain Eukaryota; kingdom Metazoa; phylum Arthropoda; class Insecta; order Coleoptera; family Chrysomelidae; genus Gonioctena; species Gonioctena quinquepunctata. The sequence continues at coordinate 49,389 of JAFIRS010004488.1, forward strand.
CTCCCGACCTTGGTTTTATCTTTACCAATTTTTGGTATGGGAATTATTTCCGCCTTTTTTTAAATTACCGGATAATATTGAAATTTGATACAGGCATTTATGAGATAAATAAACTGTACCAGAGACTTCTTCGGCAGATTCTTGAGCAGAATTCCATCAAGTCCTGACGCTTTTTTTATAATGTCCGTAGTTTCGTCATAATTTGTAATCAATTTAGAAAAGGTTCTAGAGTTCATTTGAATCGGCGGCAATTACCTAATACTTTTGGCTATATTCGTGATACATCTATGTTCTCCTGTCGTGTCAGGGTCTGTTTTTGTTACATTGTGAAAATATTCGCCGAACACCTCCGCCTTCCGTGGGTTCGACATCGCTCGTGTTGGACCACTCCCTATGGCTGGCATGTCGTGATCAGAAGTCATCGCGTTTACTGTGTTCAAATTACCTAGGTCTGTCACGTCGATAGTGGACGGTGTGGATCCATTATTCGAAAAGTGGGTGGGCTGATCAGAGTGTTCTATAACCACTTCGTTGTTCAGCGAATAGTGCCACAATGTGGTCCCGTTTGCGTTCATTTGAATTCTGCAATCCCACTCAGGTCTCTTTGCGTTAAAGTCTCCGGCAATAAGGATCTTGTCTTCTGTATTTAAAAGGTTTTCCAGATATCCTGCGGTGAATCTGTGTCTTGGTGGATTATAAATACTGAAGATGTGCGTGCCATCTTCTAGGCATATTCCGATTTCGATGTGTTCGATAGATGACCTTCTTGGTGGTATCTGAAATGAAGGCGGGCTGTTTTTTATAGCGATTGCTACCCCTCCCCCCCCCCCCAAGCCTTCACTGCGTTAGGTCTGTCTGCCCTGATAATATTTTATCACCTGAGCTTCAAGTCTTGGCCCTGTCGGAGTTTAGTCTCCGATAGGAGCATTATATCAATATTATATTCTTCAATGAAGTTAGCTAGGATAGGGTATTTCCTGCTAACTCCATCGATGTTAAACATGCATACCTTTACACACATTAAATCTGATAGTTATCGAATTTAATTAAGAAAAAAATCGGATTTTTTTTTTCGTCCGGACTTTTCGCCGGACGTTCATGAACCGTAGGAATTCTGTTACGTTGAATGAATTTTTTAAATTATTTATTGTTTGCCCCAGGCCCAAAATACCCTCAATATTCCCTTCAGACGAGCCCGCGACGTTAGAGACGGGGGGAGGGTAAAGGGAAGGGGAACCTTCGGTAGGGGGGCATGCATCCTTGTATGTTCTTCCCGTCGTCCCTCTGTGCTTCTTGGCGTCCAGAATCTCGACTCTTTTGAGATATACAGGGCATTACGTGTTGTTTGAGGTATGTTCACCCTCGCAATTTACACATTTTGCGGCAAGATCTTTCGATTTTTGGCAATGGTAGATCCACCAATGTGAAGTTGGCTGCCAAAGCTGTCTGCCAAATTTTCTGAACATTGCCGATTGATATATGGTTGTATAGCAAAATAATTCTTGCGAATGGATCCAGTGACTTGTACAGGGAGAATCAGCTTTATTCGACTATTTTTTTCACATTTCGCATCGAACTTCCTGATGAAATACCTTACATTTTACGCCTACAACAGTGTGATAGCAAAATAATTCCTTCCAAATGGGTCCTGCGACTTGTACAAGGTGAATCAGCTTTTTTCGAAAAAAAAAAATTATTCACATTTTGCACAGACTTCCGTAATGAAATATGGTAGGATAGAGTAGAGTAGAGTTTATCGACTACATTACATATTTTGAATACATTTGTAGCAGGCCTTATGAAATTAAAAATATTTCTATATCTAAGAGTTACAACTAATATCACCGAGTTAACATTATGATTAAAAAGACAAAACACAATCCAATCTGCATAAAATAAATCGAAGCACAAAATAATTCCTTCCAACAGGTTGAATCAGGTTTTTTCGAAAAAAATTTTTTTCACATTTTGCATTAGACTTCCGTAATAAAATATGGTAGGATCCTTACACTTCATGCCTACAACAGTGTGATAGCAAAATAATTAATTCCAAATGGGTCCAGCGACTTGTACATTGTCGATCAGCTTGTTCGATAAATTTTTTTTTTTTTTTCTGTACAGGGTGAATCAGTTTTTTTCGAAACGATTGGTTATTGAGTAACAACTTGTCGAAAACCTTTTCAAAGACAAGCTTTTATTGAAGCCGTGTACCAAAACGCATAAAACAAGTTGAAGTCATCGATGACAATGATTTAATTATTTTTTGTTGAATTCTTGGTTTAAAAAGGCTTGTCTTGCGAATTTTAATAAAATTAATACTTCGACAAGTTGTTACTTACCAACCAATCGTTTTGAAAAAAACTGATTCACCCTGTACAAGTCACTGGACCCATTTGGAAGGAATTATTTTGGTGTCACACTGTACTAGGCGTAAAATGTGAGGTATCCTTCCATATTTCGTCACGCAAGTCTGTTGCGAAATGTGAAAAAAAAAAACGAAAAAAGCTGATTCACTCTGTACAAGCGCTGGACCCATTTGGAAGTAATTATTTTGCCATCACACTGTTCTAGGCATAAAGTGTAAGGTATCCTACTATATATCATTACGGAAGTCTGATGCGAAATGTGAAAAAAAAATAGAAAAAAAGCTGATTTACCCCGAACAAGTCGTTGGACCCATTTGGAATTAATTATTTTGCCATCACACTGTTGTATGCATGAAGTGTAAGGTATCCTACCATATCTCATTACGAAAGTCTGATGCGAAATTTAAAAAAAAATAAAAATCGAAAAAACCTGATTCACCCTGTACAAGTCGTTGGATCCTTTTGGAAGGAATTATTTTGCTACCACACTGTACTAGGCATAAAGTGTAAGGTGTGTAAAAATCGAAACAGCTGATTTACCCTGTTCAAGTCGCTGGATCCTTTTGGAAGGAATCATTTTGGTATCACACGGTACTAGGCGTAAAATTTGAGGTATTTCAACACGAAAGTCAGTTGCGAAATGTGAAAAAAAAACGAAAAAAGCTGATTCACCCTGTACAAGTCGCTGGACCCATTTGGAAGGAATTATTTTGCTATCACACTGTTGTTGGCGTAAAATGTAAGGTATTTCATCACGGAAGTCTGGTGCGAAGTGTGAAAAAAAAATCGAATAAAGCTGATTCTCCCCGTACAAGTCACTGGACCCATTCGCAAGAATTATTTTGCTATCCAACCATATATCAACACGGCAGTTTTATGTGAAATTAATGGAATTAATTTATTTCGAAAATAAAACGTTTTCAATAAAAAACACGTTTATATGGATTTTCTTCTTTATTATTAGCGGCAACATTCGTGAAACTATTTGTTAGCAGCTAGAACTAATGGATACATTGTTTCACATGCGCCACTTATCAATCGGCAATGTTCGGAAATTTTGGCAGCCAGCTTTGGCAGCCAACTTCACATTGGTGGTAGGTCCACTGTTCCTCGGCACATTTCATGCATTTTCTTCCTCAATTCCCAGACAATTTTTTGGTATTGTATAACTTTGGTGTTCTTTTTTAAAAAGGATATATTGATTTCTTTCGGTTTTATTACCATATACAGCGGTCTGTTTGTATGGGTCGTCGTCGTCGTATGGGGTCGGCTTTAGAATAGCCCCATGGTAAATCCTGCCTGTCGTAAGAGGCGACTAAAAGGATAACCGTAGGTGGAAGATGGTCTCATCGCCCGGTGAAATACCACCATATCGACTTTGTGTGCTGTGAAATGGATCATTCCATGTTTCAGTGTTCGGTCGATACTTTCCGGTCTCCCTCTTTCCTTTTCCCCAATTCCTCCTTTATTTTCAGGTGCATCCTAATAGTAATAATGATGAAGTCTCCTAGAGTAAAACACTCCGGAAGTAAAATACCTTCCATTGGATTTCCGGGCGAGAGGGTACTCGAGGGACTCAACTTTAAAAAAATTAATTTTGCAACATCCGGGACTAACAAGAACATCAATGACGTCCACCATCACCTACAGACGAAAACCGGATATTCTGGCTCTAACAGAAACACAAGTAAACTCGTCCACCAACAAGGTCCATATGCTTTGTCCTGGTTAAGAACTCCATTCTCGATTCAGGTTCAAAGGTGGAGTCTGCCTTTACGCTAAGGCTAACCTTTCATGCCAGCGTGAAGAGAGTTTGGAACCGAAAGACTTTGATGTGATGTGGTTCAAGCTATCTGATACCAAACTGACTAAGTTCCTCTGCTGCCTTTACCTATCACCTAATGAACCTTCATATAACGACCTCTTTGAGTTTTTATCACTCAAACTGGACTACATTCGGAGAACCATCCAACAGCTGAAACCATAATCATGGGAGACTTTAACGTACATAACGCTGCCTGGCTCAAATTCTCTAACAAAACAGATGATGCAGGTCGTCAAGCCGAGGCCTTCGCCATCACTCATGGTCTAGAACAACTGGTCGAGCTACCAACCCGCATCCCTGATGTCAACAACCAGTCTGCCAACACACTAGATCTTTTCCTCACCACCAATCCTGACCCGTATAGAATAGAAGTTTGTGCCCCACTTGGAAACTCTGATCACACCCTCATCTCCACAACATGCTCTTTCCATTTACCATCGAGCTGCACAATACCACCCCGTCTCATGTGGCATTACAATTCGGCCGACTGGGAAGGTCTTCGTATGTTTTCTCAGCGTTTCCATGGAAGAGAGTTTGTTTCTCTTCAGTAGATCCAACACGATGTGCTGAGACAATTTCTGAAATCATCATGTTGGGGATGCAAACTTACATACCGAATACCGAAAGAAGAACATCATCCGATAAGACCTGGTTTAACAGAAACTGCTCTAGAGCTGTGGCTTCCAAACAGGCAGCATACCATCGATGGCTAAAAAATCCGGGCCCTGAGACCAGAGCAGCATATGTTGAGGCTAGAGGCATATGCAAAGAGACAATAGAATGCTCGAAAGATGCCCACAAAGCCAAAATAAGATCAAAACTTGCTGAATGTCCTAACGGATCCCGTTCATTTTGGTCTTTCGCCAAAGCCGGGAAGAAACTTCACTTCCAGCTCATTTCCTCCTTAACCAAAGAAGATGGAACACTAGCAACGACTGCCCAGGAAAAAGGAATATCTTTGCGCACCTATTTGCTGGAAATTCCACTCTGGATTCATCGGGAAAACAACCCCCGAACATTACACCTATTGACAGTCAGCCCGAGATCAACTTTGCCAACGTACTATTAGAAAGATTTTGCTGGTCTCACACCAACAAAGCCTGTGGATCTGACGGAATCCGCCGATTGTTCTCAGAAATGTGCGAACTAACACCTATTCTTTGCAAGTTGTTCAACCACTCTTACAATTTGGGGTATTTCCGTCCAATTGGAAAATTGCAAGAGTACAGCCAGTCCCTAAAAGGCAAAAGGCCCTACCTAGCAACTACAGACCTATCGCACTGCTATCTATTATTTCAAAGGTCATGGAAAAAGCCATCAACATCGAGCTCATGAAATATCTGGAAGACTCAGGAATTGTCAACGATAGGCAATATGGCTTCCGCCATCAGAGATCAACTGGTGACCTGCTCGCTTACGTCTCACATATATGGCAGCTATCTATTGAAAAGTACCGCTTTCTCTTCCAGGGCCCCTATATCAGCCCGTGAAACCAGAAATGAACGAGGAAGAAATGTTAATAATATAAATATGGACTTAGCAACAATTCTCGAATGGGATCTAATAACTTGGTAGAATTCAAAGCCAACAAAACTCAAGCATGTCTTTTCTCTAGAAAAGCCGATCTCACTGTGCCTAACATAACTTTGTCAGGAGTAACCATACCACTGAAGTCATCCATATCGATGCTTGGTATTACTATCAACAATAAACTTTCCTGGGAAAATCACGTGAGGTCCATTGCCAAAGGCATCCAAAACTTGGTTTTGTTTCGTGCCAAAGGCTTTTCACCCCAGTCAGCTGCTTATGATCTATAAGGCACAGATCCGACCTGTCCTGGAATACTGTTCCCATATTTGGAGTGCGGCACCTAAACATATCCTGAGACTATTGGATTCTGTCCAAAAAAGGGCAATTCGTCTCGTCGGTGATGCCTCGCTTACAAACTCGCTCACTTGTCTGGAACACCGTAGAAAAGTTGGCGATTTGTCTCTATTTTATAGATATTTTAATGGGCGATGCTCTTCTGAAATATCAACAATCGTTCCTGCTTTGGCAGTCTCTTCGAGATTAACCCGTCAAGTTCAGTCATCACACCCCTTCGTGGTCACTTTGGAGACCTGCAGAAAGAACATCACTTTCCAAAGACTGTTCATCCAACGAACAGCGAGGCTTTGGAACTCATTCCTAGGAGGTGTTCCCGAGGCATACAACCTTCAGAAATTTAAGAAGAACACCAACTCCTACCTTCTTTCCTTAGGTTCCCACGATGTTCTCTGAACATTACAGGATATCCCTTTTCGTGGGAACCAGAACATAAAAAAAAAAAAAAAAATCATTTTATATACTTCCTTTATTTGAACATTGTATTCATTTTCAAGTTGTTCCATGACTTCGTGTGCCTCCGGGTTTGAGTCCAACCCTCGGATTACGAAAGCGTCTGTTTTATTGTGGAACGTGTGAAATTGTGTTCCTGATTCCTTCAGAATGTGTGTCATTTTGCGTGCTGCTATGCTGTGTCCAGTTGAAAGTTTGAGCTTTTAGAGTTATGTTTTATATAGAAGTTGTTCCCTACTTCTTTCCCCATTTCTTGAATAATATCGCTGCTCATGGCCATTTGTTCCTTGGTGACAAATGGGGGTGGTCTTATCCTTTTTGTGAGCGTGTACGGTTTCGGCTTTGTGGCGTCCACTTCTTTTTGCATTTGTGTTATATTTTCCCCAATTATATCCGTGTCCTTTTGTTTGGCTAACGACTGGAACTTGTTTTTATTTTTGATCACAGAGGTTTTTTCCTTTGCAGGTTGTTTGCCTGTTATTTTGTGTTTTTTGAAGTCGGTTTCTTTTTCTGGCTGCTCATAGATATTGTTTTTATGAGGTTTTCCGTTTTATTCAGTGCCTTGGAAATGGCTTTGAGTTCGTCTTTTCTCATTATTTCTAGCTGTTCTATTGCTGTGTTGAATGCAATTCTTTGATATTTTTAAGTAGCACTTGTAAGCCTGCACTACAATTTTCCAGTGTAATCTCCTTGGAGGCTTGTTCTATTAGTCCTTTTGCCTCGGCAATTATTTCGTTTTTGATATTTGTTTTTTCTTCCTGTAGTTGAATTATAGTCATCTTTTCCTAATTTTTTATTTTTTGTGTTATTTCTTTCTCTTCGTCTTCACTTCTGGCTTTCCTGGTTTCACAGTACCATCCTTGTCTATACTTATTTCTTCTAAAACTGTGATTTTCTCCCTTGTATTGTCAAATTCTTTTTTCTTGGCTAATGCCTGGTATTTCAGTTTATTTCTCTTTTCTATTTCCCTTTCTATGTCCCTTTTCTTGATTATATTTGCTAGCGAGAATTCCTCTTGTTTTTCCAAGTGGTTTTCTTCGGTTTCCATTTTTGGCTCATCAGTAATTATTTGGGCTGCAACTATCAGTCGTTGGGGTGGTACTTGTTGTGAGGGTGCAAAATCTTCTGGTATTTCCTCGGTGTAGTAACTTCGGAAGTTTTCCAATTCTTTTTGGGCTTTTTGAATAGGGTCTTCAACTTCTCTTTTTTGTGTTTCTGACAGCACGGTCATAACAAACTCGTACTCATCTGGGCTTAATTTTTTATGTCTAATTAAGTCCAGACGATATTCTAGTTCTTCTTGGGTTTGACTGAACCACTTCGCAGCTGTGGTAGGGATGCTATAATAATAATAATATACTTTATTGTCATTAAGAATAAATCTTGTGGACAAAGCTTGTGAAAAATAAATATAAATGTAAATATAAAAATATAAAATGTAAATATAAAAACACCTACGGAAAAGTAGAGTTAGAACATATAAAATGTAAATATAAAAACACCTACGGAAAAGTAATGTTAGAACATACACTATAAAGTTCATCGTCGAATTTTGTATCAACATGGTTGTGTGCAGTTTCGTTTAAAAATCGTATCAGAACTTATATAATACACATATAAACATATACAATCATATATAATATTACATAAATGAACACACCTATTACACCAAACAAAGAAACATCTATATCCAAGGGAGAATATAAACAAAAATCTTATATAACATATATTCAAATATGCACATTTTGTCACGTAAATTTATCATCATAGAACTCTTGCAAATTATAATAGGGTCTATCAGCCAGAAATGTTTTTACTCTTATTCTAAACATTTTGTTGGTCAAATTCGCCTTTCTTATATCTGAGGGCAAGTGATTAAACATCTTGACCCCATTGTAATAAATAGAATCCCTGGCCAAATTTGTTAAAGGAATTGGCAATTTCAACGCGGTGGAACGGGTGTTATAAGAATTGCACGAAGCCTCGAATAGGGACATATTTTTATAAATGAGACAAACGGATTCCAAAATGAACAAAGCAATCACTGTTAAAATCTTTTCCTCAACGAATTTGTGTCTGCACGAATCACGAGGTTTAATCTTACACATATACCTGATAGCCCGTTTCTGCAGTACTAATACAGACAGAAGGGCTGATGAATTGCATACTCCCCAAAACGGTATTCCATAACGTAGGTGAGATTCTAAGATGGCGTAATACACGGCTCTGGCAGTTTTAATTCCCAAATTTATTGAAGTTACTCTCACTGCATAACATCCAGAAGAAATTTTACTTTTAAGATGTTTGATATATTCAATAAATTTGAGCTTATTGTCAATGTGAATACCTAGAAATTTAGTTTGATTCTCGTTCTTGATCACTAAGTTATCACCAAATGACAGGTCATCAAGAGCACATCTGAATGATAAAATGTTTGTTTTAGTGACATTGAAGGACAACAAATTAGCATCACACCACTCCTTGATTTTTTTCATATCAGTAGATATGGCATTGTGTAAATCATTTGAATTTTTGTTGTTCCACAATATCGTCGTGTCATCAGCGAAAAGAGTGAATTTTCCAGAAATGCTCAAATTTGCAAGGTCATTGACATATAATAAGAATAAAATGGGTCCTAATACTGATCCTTGTGGCACTCCACACATAATATCCTTTTTTTCTGAAAGTCCTGTTGTTCTTACCATTTGATTCCTTCCTGAAAGGTAAGAATCAAACCATTTGAGCGTCATTTCTCTGCAGCCATATTGGTGAATTTTTCTTAGCAAGATCTTATGATCACGCAATCGAACGCCTTCGATAGATCACAAAGACCGCAGCAGCTACATTACCAAATTCAACTTTGAATAAATATCATAAAGAAATGAAAAGATGGCATCGTGCGTATTTTATTGCTTTGAAAACCAAACTGGCTTTCACTTAAAATATTGTGGGTCTTAGGAAATCAGTCAGACGTATTTTCACAAGTTTTCGATAACTTTGGCTATAGTTGGAATGAGGGAGATCGGGCGAAGATTCGCGGGATCATCTGAATCTCCACCTTTGTATAATGGAAGGACAACAGATGTTTTCAGAAAATCAGGAAAAAATCCATTGTGGAATGAGGTGTTGATTAGAGATACCAATGTTTGCAATGCATTAATTGGAAGATTTTGGATAATTTTTATGGGATTTCATCATAACCAGTTGCATTCTTATTCTTTATATTCCTCAAAATTTCTACTAATTCGTCAATATTTGTATCGTACAAAGTTAGGTTATCCTCAATTCTGACATCTTCAAGATTTAATAAGGGATCGTGAGGAATCACTATTGTAACGTAAATAAACTTAACTTGGTTTTACTAATTTATTTAACACTTAATATACAACTTAATTTATATTATTAACTACGCTACTGTATAGCTCGATCGTATGGGCTCGTTCAGACTGTCCACTCCCTCTTGGGGGCTGTCTATTTATCTCCGATACAGCATTCTCGATGTTTCGAATTCTGCCAGTTGGCGTCTGCATGTTCTAATTCGCTTCCAATATTGACCGTTGTTTTCGCGGCAGAGCGACTGGATGGTTCTCGAATATCTCCGGGATGATCTATCGCTGTCGATGGCGACGCGGGAGGCGACAGGTCCGGCCTAGGTTCGTTACATTGCCCCTTCTTAAGAGACATTTCGTCCCGAAATTTCATCCTTGAGTGTGACGATAACTGCATGACTCCCCATATCTGCACCGTGAAGTTCGATGGAAGTAACTCCACGGTCTTCATGATCGGTCGGAAGAGGTTACAGCAAACCAAAATCTTGACGCCGCTGGATCTGAATATCGCCTCCAGCATACTTCTATGACTCTCCAGTCCAACCCATCAATACCACAGGATAATTTTGGAATTGCTAGATCCATCAGATTCTGGTCCACCATAGTATCTCTTAGTTTGGGAGACTCTTCCAGACATCTTCATAGGACGGTTTATCTTGGGAATGCCTCTTGGTAACTTGGTGGATGTTTCTCTGGCCTTTCTTCCAACTGTATTACCCCACCAACTTCTGGATTCTGCTCCGCAGTGTTTGGAGTTGACCAAATTTCTGGAGAACACTACGGCGATGCCCTGGACATTCGAAGATCTTCTGCCACAGTGCGCTAGTGCGTAGTCAGCAGGCACCTCGAAAAGGTCTCGTGACTCCTCTAGTAACCCCATGTAGAACTTTCTGCCCGTTTGAATACAAGGACATAAACTTCTCGAACGTCATATCATCCTCCGGTGGCGAGGGTGCGAACTTGGTCATGGTTTCCAGCATAAGGGCCAACCTGTTGAAATGGACGACCCTTGGTTTCCCTCGGGTGGCTTATGGATTCGGTACACAAGGTCGTTTATCCTTTTCACGATTTTATACGGGCCTTCCACGAGTTCCGCAACTTTGGTGATAGTCCACGACGACGTTTGGGGTTGTACAGCCAAACCAGGTCATCAACCAAATCCTCCAGCGTCGGCCTTGATGTCATAGGTCTTCTTCATTTTATCGCTGGCACTCTGGATGTTCAACCGGACTCGTTCGTGGATGTCGTCCATTCTCTGCCGAAGTTTGCTGACGTAGTCCTCTCCCGCATGTCTTGTCCTGGCGGTATCCCAAACTTCAGGTCACAAGGCAGTCGCAGTTCCGGCCCATTATAATACTAGCAGGAGTTTGACCGGTTGACTCGTGTACTGCGGATCGATAGGCCATCAGGAACAAATGAAGATACTGGTCCCAGTCTCTTTGATGGTCAGAACAACCTGGACAAGTGGCGGTTGATCGTCTGTTCATCCGCTCCACCATTCCATCGGACTGCGGATGTAGGGCCGTGGTTCTTGTCTTGCGGATGTTCAGCAGTAGACATATTTTGGAAAAGGTTGGATTCGAAATTTCTGCCTTGATCCGAGTGCAGCTCCATTGAATACCGAATCGACATATCCATTCTTTCCCAAGACGTCGGCGACGGTGATGGCTTCCTGGTTGGCAGGGCATAGGCTTCCGCCCACTTACTGAAGTAGTCCATTGCCACAAGGATGTATTTATTCCCGTAGTCGGATACGGGAAACGGGCCGGCGATGTCAATGGCGATTCTCTCGAACGGGCTGCCTACGTTGTACTGACGCATCGGGGCCTTGGGTCGTATTCGAGGTCCATTGCTAGCAGCGCATACAGCGCACTTTCTGCACCAGTCCTGGACGTCAGCTTGACAATTGGCCCAGTAAAACCGTTGCCTCACTTTCTGCAGGGTCTTCGTCACTCCCAGATGTCCTCCAGCGACTCCATCATGGATTTCCCCAGCACTTCCTCTCTTCTGTTCCTGGGAACAATTTTTGGCGTCTGTCTTCCCCACCAATATCGGCCTCCAACACGTTCAGGATCCCATTGTCCAGAATAAGAGAGTTCCATTGTGCCCAATAGGACTTAACAGCCGCGAGTAACCTGCGACTTCCTGCCATGATGGTCTTCGATTGCCTTCTTCCAGCTGATGACTAGCCAAGGTCGGGGTCCTCTTGGTCTTTCTGGATCTTGCTGTCGTTCCAGTTGTCATCCATTGCCGCGGTTCTACAGTGTTGCTTCTTTCTCTCTGCTCGTCGGCAATGTGAGCAATCATCTGGGCATGGTCTTCGCGACAAGGCATCTGCATTCTTATGGCTAGTTCGGCTCATGTTCGATCTCGAAATCGAATTCTTGGGGTTCTCGATCCAACGTGCACTTCGACCCTCAGGATTTTTGAACTGTAAGAGCCATTTGAGAGCTGCATGGTCGTTCTCAGACAGGAATCTTCTTCCATACACGTACTTGTGAGTGTTTCCACTCCCTTCACAACAATAAAGCCCCGCCTGGTGACACAGTAATTGCGCTCTGGTTTGCTAAGCGTCTTGCTGAAATAACCAATGACCTTCTCCTGTCCCTCCTGGATCTGAGATAGGACAGCTCCAAGTCCCACGTTGCTGGCGTCCGTATCCAAAATGAATTTCCCTTTGGTAGGGATAGCTCAGTATAGGTGCGTTGATCAAAGCTCCTTTCAGCTTCCTGAATGAGGCTTGACATTCTTCAGACCACTGGAACTTTGTTTGGCCTTCCGTGAGCTTGGTCAGTGGTTTAGCGATGTTGGCGAATCCCAGCACATATCGGCGATAGTATGTGCATAAACCAAGGAAACATCGAAGTTGGTGAATATCTTTTGGGATGGGCCAATCCTTAACAGCTTTGAACTTCTGGTCATCCACTGCTACTCCTTCCCAGAGACAACGTGGCCGAGGTATCGTACTTCTTTTGGAACAGATGGCATTTCTTAGGGCTCAGCTTCAATTCGGAGTTCCTCAGTCGCAGGAATACTTCCTCCAAGTTTTTCACGTGGTCCTCAAACGATCTGCCGACCACAATTATGTCGTCGAGATACACTAGACACGTGTTCCATGAGAGTCCCTTCAGTACTGTTTCCATCAATCTTTCGAATGTGGCGGGAGCATTACAGAGCCCGAATGGCATAACGGTGAACTGCCACAATCCTGAGCCGATGGTAAAAGCAGTCTTTTCTCGATCTTCCTGAGCCAGTTCTACTTGCCAGTATCCACTCTTTCAGATCAAGGGTCGAGAAAATCGTGGAACCAGCCAACGTGTCTAGGGTGTCATCTATTCTCGGAGAGGTAACTGTCCTTCTTCGTAACATTATTAAGTTGGCGATAGTCTACACAAAAGCGTGTCGATCCATCCTTTTCTTCACCAGTACGACGGGAGAGGACCAGGGACTGTCAGATGGTTCGATAACTCCTTCTTGTTCCCATATCGCTGACTATTTTGTAGCCTCTTCCTTCTTGGCAAGAGGAAGTCTTCTTGCTGATTGCCGGATCGGTCGGGCACCCCCAGTATCAATCTTGTGCTGGACCACATTAGTTCGACCCCCTTTTCCTTGTCCGGTATCGAAGATGTCTTGGTACTTTTTGACTAAATCTCTTAGTTTGGGCTGTTGAGCTGGTTTTATGTCTTTGGAAGAGATGGCAACTAATTTTTCTAGTTCTGTGGGCAAGTTGTTGGATTGGCTAATCGTACCTCGTACGCCCCGGATCACAGATGAAACTGACGAGCAGTGGCCTAGAATTGTTCCTTTCTTTAAGGTCACTGGAAAGTAATTGACATTCATGACCCTTACCGGTACAAATTTTTCAGCACGTAACAGGGTTTTCCCTAGGGCAATCCCTCGTCCAATTTTCTCATCATGAAGTTTGGGCTCGAACATCATCACGTCTCCACTGCTCGCACTCCCGTCCAGACGAGCCTCCAGGATGGTTTCAGCCCTCTCAGGTACGCTTACATCTTCAGCCAACAGCACACGGATCAACTCTTCACTTCTCCCATGAAGTACCAGCTCTTCTCCGTTGACACGTAGGACGCCGTCTTTGAAATCCAATTCAAACCCTCTGGAATTCATGATGTCCATTCCGATGATTGCATCGTCTTCGATGTCCGCTACAAGTGCCTGATGTTTCACTTTAGTGCTGCCCAAAATTATTTCAATCGGTAGCTCGCCATATACAGTAGCTGGCTCCCCTGTTGCTGTGCGTAGCTTCCAAGTTGTCGGTTCAATTCGTTCCGGTGTTCTGGCAAAGGAAGGTCCGAGAATTGTCCTAGTCGCACCTGTATCTAGCAGCATGGTGCAAGGCTCGTTATTGATGAGACCGTCTACGGCCCCTTCTCGTCGACCTTCTTTAGTTTTCCTGCATCGGAGTCGTGTTTTCGAATGTTGGACATTTGCTACGCACATGTCCAATTTTGCCACAATTCCAGCATCTTATCTGTCTTTTCTCAGGCAAAACTTCCTTCATCACTTTTCTTATGGCAGCTTCCAAGTCAGCATGCTCCTGTGGGTCTTCTTCAATACTTCGAACTTTACTTTGGTTTTTGCAGGATTGCTTTGCTGCCTCAAATTCCAAAGCGCGTGCCAGTGCATCTACGAGATGTGTTGGACGAGCTAGTGTCAACGCTTGTCTGGTTTCTTGGTCACGGAGTCCATCCAAGAATGCCTGAACCGCTAATCGCTCCATTACATTTTCCGGTGTGGCTGGATATGCGAGACGAACCAAGCGTGCAATGTCAGCTTCGAATTCTTGTAAGGATTCGCCCGATTTCTGGCAGCGATTTTTCAGTTGGGAGTGGTATACGTGTTCCAAATGGGCCTGGCAATATCGTAATTCTAGATGTTTAATCAGCTGATCATAGTCCTCCTGTTCTTGGGCGGTAAGAGTTTGTAGAATATTCGTCGCTTCTCCACGTAATGCAAGTGTTAGTGCTACAGCTCTTTCCCCTGCATTCCATCCGTTTGCTTTGGCCGCTGCTTCAAACTGCCGGCGGTAATTTGCCCATGGAGTTTTTCCGTCGAACTGAGGCGGCTTCATGGAAAGCTTCCCTATTTGTGAAATGACCTTGACATCTTTTATTCCCTCTTGAACTTTATCCAAGTTCAAACTCAAGTCCAGCATTGCATTTTCGTTAACCATCTCTGTGGAGGGCGCACTATTAATTCGTTTTTCCAGCTTACTGATCGTTTCCTTTATTTTGTCCATTTCTGCCTCGACCCCATCTTTGATTTTATCTACCTCCGTGTTCATTTGCTCCCTAATTTTATCTATCTCTGTCTCAACGGTTCCCATTCTTTCTTCTAGAAAATTAGCCACACCACACAATTCTTTTTTTAGGCCTTCTGTGTTTTCCAGGAACTTCTCTTCCAGACTTCTTGAATTTTCTAGAAGCTTCTCTTCCAGATTTCTAGAATTTTCTTCCAGGTTTCTTGAATTTTCTAGAAGCTTCTCTTCCAGATTTCTAGAATTTTCTTGAAGCTTCTCTTCCAGATTTCTAGAATTTTCTTCAAGCTTCTCTTCCAGTTTTCTTCCAGGCTTCTTGAATTTTCTAGAAGCTTCTCTTCCAGATTTCTAGAATTTTCTTCCAAAGTCCTCGAATTTTGTTGTAGTTCTTCTTTCACGGATTTAGTAGTTTCTTCGAGTTTATTCATTACCAAACTTAAATCACCTCCGGGAACTTCGAATAAAAATGTTTCGGGGTCCTCACCTTCTTGTATAAGTCCTTCTGCAAGTCTTTCCTGGAGTACTTGCTTTTTACCTGTTGTTTCCAGTTCCCTTTCCTCCAATTCCTGTTTCAATTCCGCTACCTTCAAATCCGCAAGGCGCACTTTTCTTGAACACATTTTGTCTTTGACGAGATATCAGTCTGTTTTACACGAAAAGTTTATCAGTTTGTTAAAAATTCACTTCGCGAATTTTTTTTCCACGGGCCACCAGTCTATTGTCTGTTTCACGCGAACAGTGTATCAGTTTATATTCCCACGCACAATTGTCCACTTCGCGAAAACCGGGCCACTGTCTATTTTGGGCGTACAAAAAGGTCTATCAATTTATTTTTCTGACTATCCACTCCACGATCACTTGTTTATTTTCAAAATCTCGCTTCCGACACCAATTGTAACGTAAATAAACTTAACTTGGTTTTACTAATTCATTTAACACTTAATATACAACTTAATTTATATTATTAACTACGCTACTGTATAGCTCGATCGTATGGGCTCGTTCAGACTGTCCACTCCCTCTTGGGGGCTGTCTATTTATCTCCGATACAGCATTCTCGATGTTTCGAATTCTGCCAGTTGGCGTCTAGCATGTTCTAATTGCTTCCAATATTGACCGTTGTTTTTCGCGGCAGAGCGACTGGATGGTTCTCGAATATCTCCGGGGATGATCTCATCGCTGTCGATGGCGACGCGGGAGGCGACAGGTCCGGCCTAGGTTCGTTACACTATATTATCACTAAGGTTTTTTGCAATCGAACAATAATAATCATTGATTTTATCAGGACTAAGTGATACCCCCACATGTTTTATTTTTTATTTTCCCGTAATATCACTGATAGCAGACCATGTTTCTTTCATTTTATTAGATGACTTACCGATTTGGTTATCATAATGGAATTCCTTCGCTTTCTTAATAGTGGATCTATATATTCTGCGGTAGTTATTGAAGAAGTCATGGAAGTAAAGATTGTCGGTAAATTTTCGTATGTTATGCAGTGAACGTAAATTTTTCGAAGAAATTTTCAATCCTGTTGTAATCCATGGTTTTCTTTATACCTTGGAGTTTTTCCTGTATTATGGAAAATATATGTTCCCATAGAGTTCATCCTCGTCGGAAGTTTATTTGTACTACGAGTCCATGGCTGTTATTTTTCCCAAATTTTGTGCGGAAAACTCATGGTTTTTTCCACAAATATCCAACCGGTAGGTAGGCGCCGTTCGTAACCCACACCTGTAAAAAAATGGCTGCCGGAATTATTCTAATCCTTTAAATTCGAACTCCGCCGACAACCGTCATGCCTCGATTTTTGTCGGCTCGGTCACCGTTCTCATAGGCTCTGCTCGTATGGTTTATACAACTACTCGCACTTGTACGTGAAGATCTCCTTATTCGCTGACGATACGGCTTTACTTTCTCCCTCAGCCAACCACTCAATGGGTGTCGTTTATTTGCAGAATGAATTAAACGGCCTCCAGCAGTGGTACCTGTAGTGGAAAATAAAGCTGAATCCTGACAAAACGCAGGCGATTTCGTTGGGACGAAAGAGAAACAACCCGGAAAGGGGTGTGTCTGTCTCTGGAAGGGCGATAGATTGGTAGGAGCAGGTCAAGTACCTGGTAGTAACGGTAGTTACCTGGAGACCACACGTCAAGATCGTTAAGAACAAGATTGCCAAGAAAATCTGTACTTTGTATCCCCTGATTAACAGAAAGAGCAAACTCTCTCTAAAGAACAAAATTCTGATTTATAAAATGATGTTCAGGCCTGTGATTTTGTACGCCTCAGCCGCCTGGGGCCAGACGGGCCTGGAACGGGTGCAAATGAAAGTCCTGCGGATGATAACGAACGCTCCGTGGTATGTGCGGAACGATCGTATCCTCGAAGACTTGAACCTGCCTTCCATCAGGAGTATTATCAGAGACCGCAATCAGTAAGTTTTCGATTGCGCAATAACCCATGAGAACCCCCTCGTGAGGGAAGCCATTGATTATAACATATACGACCCCTCACGCTTCAAACGTCCCAGGCACTCCCTGGAGTGATGGACTACTTACCAATCCATACTGGGTAGTGAAAACTGCATCCTCTATAGAAATGAACTTATTCCCAAATTCTAACCCAAAATTCCTTTCTCGGACATTTATGAGAACTACTAAGAGGTTACACTCGTTTTCAAGTAACAGTGATAGGAGACCATGAACTCGCACTTGTTTCTCGATCGAAATGATTCCTGAGCGGGACTTCGAAGAATGAAAATATTTTCCACTGAAAATATTTTACAAGTTAATTTTTAGAAATTATGAATTATGAAAATTGATTTTTCAATTATTGCCTGGGATTATAACACGTTCTCCTTAAGAGAATCGCAGGTTTTATATATTGCTTTACTTGCATCCACCGCCAGACGTCCTAAGAAGCCTTCAATAATACACTCTTGCATGCCCACTGGGCATTTGTCATTGTCCCTGACCTACTGTTACGAATGTAACTAATTATCTGATCAGAAAAAAAAATCCTTTTAGCTAATAAAAAATAAATATTTAAATTTTTTAAACTGTAAAATTCTTTTCGCGCAGGAAAATCAAAAAATCTGTCTCGTGGGACAATCTCCGAAGGAATGTTGAACTTAAAATGCTTTTTTTTCAGATTGACTACATATTCCTGGTTTCAACATCGGTAAGTAACACTTTCACTTTATTTCTCTTCTTCACATCCCAAACAATTACCAAACATTCAATTTCATTGATATGGTATTTTGACTCAGTTTTATTTAATTTTGAGCTCGCGTGTGCGAACACGTATATATATATATATATATATATATATATATATATTTCACTTAATGTAGTGTTGAATATGTCAATCATATTCTGAAAATTCATATAATTTACACAAATTTGAGGGATAGGAGAAAACATGAGTAAATTCGTGTTGGGTGTCGGCAAATTGTTTTTTTGTAAAATTGTTTAGTTCCACGAACGTTAATTCATTGTCAAATTTCACTCATAAGTCTGTGAAACTGGTGCACCTTGCGAGATTGGTGCCATCAACACTGTAATAAAAAATAATAGGTTGTTTTTTGCGCGTGAAAGATATAACATTGCATTTTCCTATATTTGAAGGGAGTAGATTTGGCTCGCACCACTTATGTAGATTATTTAGATCATCTTGAAGTTTCAAGCTGTTATATAGGTTTTCAGTTTGTCCATATAGCTTACAGTCATCCGCGTATAATAGAACATTACAGTGCAGACCAATGCCAATGTCGTTTACAAATATTATGAATAAAAAGGGGCCTAAAACTGAGCCTTGAGGGACACCGAAATTTGCAGTTATTTTAGATGATCGGTGACCATGGTATTCCACTCTGAGGATTCTGTTGGATAGATAAGAGTAGAAAAACATTATAAGATCGTGAGTCAGACCAAAGTTGTGTAAGGGGGTTTCTCCCCCTATTATCAAACTTTGGCGCTTTTCACTATTCTCGGTTTTCCTCGGGCGCCACCTTTTGGTTTATAGTGGAGTCTGGTCTCAGTGAAGAAAGACACTCCAGGGGTCAATATAGTCGTGACACTGTAACAGGGCCAGCAAGGCAGGCTTTAATTGCCTTTAACTGGGTTTCGAACCTGGGTGGCGACTGCGCACTAGATGTTTAAATTCTACTCAAAATAGTCAATGAAAGAATACTAAAAACAGGATAAACAGGTATATCAATAATCAATACAGTAAGGGCGGCTGTAGTCAGCCTCAAGTTATTTACAAACAGATAAACGACTGGCAAGCACTAACTAGCGACACGAAGCGGGGAGGGTGTGTTAACGCAGGCGGAGTACACGTAGTAACCATAAGCTCTTGTGAAAAGGGGGGGGGGTCGTACGGATTCGTATGAAAGCTCAAAAATGGGTGCAAGGCAACAGCGGGTATTAAATGTAAGTTTTTAGGGGTCGTACGGATTAGTATGCAAGCTCAAAAACGGGTGCAAGGCAACAGCAGGTATCAAATGCAAGTATTTACGGACGGCCAAAGCGACTAATTTCAATAGCAGTGCGTAATGCTCCACGTGGGGCTGGCTTAACCTATCCTGCCTAGTTTTTATTCTCCCTCTGTCTTTCCCTGATCAAGACACGCCGGAGCGCAGGAAGCTGAGACGTGAGAAATGTCTACCCCTTCTATGCGACCTCCAACCGTGTTTACTATTATTTTATCCACTTTTACTTACGACACGCCGGAGCGCAGGAAGCTGAGACGTGAGAAATGTCTACCCCTTCTATGCGACCTCCAACCGTGTTTCATCTCTTCTTAACAACAAGTCACGTTAGAGCGCAGGAAGTTGAGACGCGAGAAATGTCTACCTCTTCTATGCGACCTCTACCCGTGCTTCCTATCTCTGTCTAAACAACAAGTCACGTTAGAGCGCAGGAAGTTGAGACGCGAGAAATGTCTACCTCTTCTATGCGACCTCTACCCGTGCTTCCTATCTCTGTCTATAAAGTCACGTCGGAGCGCAGGAAGTTGAGACGCGAGAAATGTCTACCTCTTCTATGCGACCTCCACCCGTGCTTTTCATTAGCCAAACTATCACTCCCGGCTGATACGGTCTGACGGTCACGGGCTATCACTCGGCGTACGTGGTGGTTAGTATAGGCTCTCAAACACGACTAACATTATCAGCGCCGCAATAAAGTGAACATGGGCCTCTGACGGCCATGGTTTGATCATGCGCAAATCACACCTGGGGTACTTACAAAATATTTCCGATATACAATATTTACCCAAACTCCGATCCTACTCCTTCGGCAAAGCTCGGGACGGTCGTGGACTGTTTCGGTCTTTGGCTCTCACTCTGGATACTAGTCGGACGCGTGACTGCTTCTACTAGGCTCGGCAAGCTACTAAATCTTTGACATATGTCGAAACGGAACTACGGCCGGCTTCTCCCTCTTTTCCGAATACCTCTCGACCGACTTATATGCGCGCGCCGTTTTGTGGACTCTGTCGATTGCGATACAAATCATACTTTCACAGAATAATTACCCAGCTTGTAAAATCCTTCGTGCTGTAACGTCAGCTCGGTGCGTGCGTATCTGTCTCGACTCAACTGTACTTGGTGGCTTCTATCGGATGACTGAATGTGTTCCGCTCACTCCTTGTGGAATTCTCCTAAGTGGGAATCCTCGTGACGTCAGCTCGGTAGCGTGTGCTCTTGGCTCGACTGGACTGCTGTCTCGGGCTTCTATCGGAGGACTGAATTCTCTCGTCGGCGTTTGAACATAGCCCAGCTTGTTTTATAAAAATGTTTTCTCGAGAGTCGATAGCCGGCGCAGGTTATACTCGTGCGTGCTATGTTAGCTACGCCTGGCGTTACTCGCGTGATTTCCGGAAGGCGTTTAGTTAGTTTATCCAACGATTTGGATACACGTCGTCCAAGTACTGACGAGCAGTTATGCTGAAATGGACAGGCGCACCATCGTGCATGAACCACATTCGTGGTCGAATAGCTAATGGAACATTTTCGAGTAAAATGGAAAGCTGCTCCTGGGGAAAATTTGTATATGTTGTACCAGTTAGCCTTAATGGTAGAAAATACGGTCCACACGTTAAGTGAAAATTCATATTGATACTGACCTGTCTGAATTGCATGTGGTGAATATTACGTTTTCTATAAATTGAGCATTTTGGATAATCATTTGAAGACTCCATGACAAAAGTCTACTCGATGGGGAAAATCTCGCGGCAAAAGTGCTTGGACTCGTTGAATATGGTGAGAATACAATTGGTGATCCTTTAAAATTTTGCAGATTGGTTTATTGCTAACATTAAGTATGTTAGGAATTTGTCTTGTACTTAATTCCGGACGATCTTCAATCATATTGAGAACCTCTTCTTCCAGTGCCACCGTTGTTATTACTCGTGAACGACCACAATCAGTAGTCCGTTTTTGAAAAGTCCCGTTTTCACAGAGACGTTGGTAAAGATGTTAAAAAATTGTGTGATGAGGTATCCCGCGCTGAGGATATATCTCTGCATAGAGCCGTCTAGCTTCCAAAGAATTTCCATTGGCACGACCATACATAAAATGCATATCGGCCATTTCAGCGTTAGTGTAATTATTCATATTGAAGATTCAAAAGACACAATTGAACTTTTGTATTTTAAAATACTACGATTGTAGTCACAAGTTGTCCAAACAAAACGTGACAGCCACCTACTAGATTTTTTCGATTCCATTCACAGAAGATCCGTTCATGCACAATGTTTCATTTTATTTTTTTATTAGCAAACTATTGCTGTTACGGACGCAACACAAGAGTTAAAAAAGTTTTGCAATGAATCGTTCTTTTCAAAACAAATTGAGGAATTTTGTTTCGTTAAAAAGTTCTGGTAAAAAATGGAATAGGGGTTGCATGTTTCACCCCTTTAAAAATCACAACAAAATTAAAAACATTTTCATAGGTAGCTTTTTTATTGGTTGAACATGCACACAAAATGCCATTTCTTCAACTCTCCAGCAATTTCAAGAAATAAAAACGTTCTATTTTTTTATTTTTGGAAGCGTCTAATTTTTCAAGGAAAGGCCTAAGAGCTTTTGTTTACATGAAAGACCCCCTTTAATTTTTGACAAGGAATCACCCCCTGAAAACTTTCGCACTTATTTGGTAACACCCTGTATATCTCTCTCTCCATTTTCCTTCATCTGAAATAGGACTGCCCCTATACCCGTATGACTGGCGTCAGTTTGTACGTAATATTCTGTTGAGGGGTCTGGACGGGCCAACGTAAGAGTTTGGGCGGCCGGTTCTTTTATTTTATCAAAAGCAATTTCTGCCTCAGCAGTTCACCTAAATCGGTTCTTCAAAGCGGTACCCAGGAAATATCGTACTGTTTTAGGCTCCTGGGGATTTATTGAATTTCACTGAATCAAAACCTCTAATGATACGCAACTGAATGAATACCATGCGTCATGACTCAGGTGCTGTTGATTGTATCGCTCGGTTAACAAGCATATGTTTGGTAACTAGGTCATCGGGTAAATTTATTTGTGTGTTAACGTTTACGTTATTGAATTGTATCTTATGCAAATCAATTTCATAGACTGATACATTTTGATATGTGTATAAATGTTCTTGTTAGCTGGTTCCTCTGGTTCCGCGTCTCCTTCTCCTATTGTCAGTAGGATAGGGTTGTGGTTTGAGGAGCCTTCGTCTAATACTTCCATCTCAGTGTTGGCTGGGATGTATCAGTGATATGTATGTATGTTTCTCGCTGGCGGTATAAACGTTGAGGAGATTCTTAGCATTCCTATGCGTCTGACCTTCACTTTCACTGCGACTGCTTCGCCTCGTGAGATTTCTGGCAGATTCGTGCTGTTCAAAGTCGGTTCTTACTAGAAGAGCTGCTCCTCCGCGGGTACGAAGTCCTGGTCTATTCGTTCTGTAGCAGTTGAATCCTCAGGTTTCAGGATTGTTTCTTGTATGGCAATAATGTCCACTTCCGTTCTGGATAGAAGTTCGTGGAGTTCTTCTTTGCGGGCAGTTACGTCGTTGATGTTCCAGGAGCATTGTGAGTTTCTGTGGAGGTTGTGCTACCATTTAGAGGTTTCCGGGGGCTTGGCTTTTCTTGATGAATTCCGTTTCTGAATTCAGGACAGACGGACAAATAACATTTTCACCAAACATTCTTTCTCTGAATGTACAATCGTTAAATATTAAAACAATCAACGCTCTGGAATTAGATCTTCTTAGCTGAGACTGTATTCAGTTTTTATGTTTATGAGAAACCCATTCAACAAATGACTCTATTATCGCAAAGTCTATTGACGGTTTTGTTTTAAGCAGTTTTTATTGTAGAACTGTGCATGAGATGGGAGGGGTTGCCATCTATTCTAGAAGGAACCAGAAAATTCAAAAAATTCATGTTGAAGAACTATGTATAGAGAAAGACTTTGAAGTTTGTGCTGTTTCTAGATCTAACAAATTTATAATTGTTTCTTGTTATCGTTCTCCGAAGGGTGATCTTGATGTTTTCTATAAAAATATGTCTTTATTATTGACTAAACTGTATCTGTCGAATGCATACATTTTTGTCTGTGGTGACATGAATATAGATGCTACCCTGAACGCTAGTGATACTAAAAAATTCACGGAGTTATGTAATATATTCCTAGGATATGGTTTAAGCTCAAGAGTGGGGTGGCCTATGCGGGTCACCCATACTTCGAGCACTATAATTGATCATGTTTTTACTAATATGAGTAATACTACAACTTAATTATCTTTCCAATCATAGAACTGTCCTTGTAGAGTTTGGCTCCAATAATGAAATAAGTAGATGTCGCATCTTTCAGAAAAAAAAATTTTGCCAATCAAATACTGAACTATTTTGTAATTGTTTGCTGACACAAAACTGGTCTTCCACCTATAAATATAAAAATCTTGATAATGCATTTCAGCACTTTTGTGAGATATTTGGATTTCATTTCGATATGTCTTTCACTTTAAAACAATTTCATGAGAAAGTGGATTCTAAGAGTGAGTGGGTGACTGACGATGTAATTAAATCCAGCCAAAACTTGAAGGACTTATTTTTATTGAAAACCTCTCACCCTGTCCTGAAAGACTTGTATAAAAATCGATAACAGTATGTGGTTATGTCCCACTGTGATGGAGCCAAGGAAAACAAGTACAGTTCCAATAAAAGAATTGTATCTATGGGTGTCCCGCAAGGCTCTGTGCTTGGTCCCATTTTATTTGTGCTATACATAAATGATCTGGATACATTATTTCCAAATAAAACTCAAATTATGAGATTTCATAACAGACAGAAGTATGCGCAACCACTAGATATCAGTATACGTAACAGTAAAGAATCCTAGGTTCAGTCCGATTTGGTCAGGTTCTTAGGAGCGATGGTCAATGACACTTTAAACTGGAGATCCCATTGAATTCACTGTGTTTCTTGTTTAGAAATCTAAAATCAGTCTCAACCTCAAAATAACTAGTTATACTATACTACGCTCAAGTATAGTCTCGCTTGAGATATGGTCCTATTTTGGGGGAATTCGTCCTTAGCTACTAACGTATTCACAGCAGAGAAAAAACTTGTGAGACTTATTGCTGGTATCTTCCAACTCAGCTCCTGTGAACCTTCATTTGGAGAATCTTCGTCAATCTCTTGCCTGAAGATTAAAAATATTTTCATTCTGAGGGACTTTTTAAGAGAAATCTTAAAAATTACCTACTTAATAAATGTTTTTATGTTTTAACGGACTTCATCAAAGCATGCTTTCTTATCCAAAGAATAGAAATCTTATTGACAAAGCTTCTAAATATAATAGTACATAAATCGTAACTGCTCAAAATGACTTGAACAATATGTCTGTAAATTTATAAATAAATTTATGTACTTTTATTGTCAGATGTACCTTAGAGGGCTTCTCCAAAGATGTTAGTTTTTAGTTTTTTCGTTTTGTTGTTTGACAATTTCTATACGATGCTGTAATGTATTGTCTATGAAAATGAAGGATCTATCTAAGTTGCATCTTGAGTTCTTCCGGTAGTGCCAACAGTTCTTGGTTCACTGTTGGGGTGGTGGTAACCTTGATTAATGATGGTCCCCATTTGGATGGTGCCTGAGCTATTTGTGGCTATGGTCTTGGGTTCCTGGGTCCTTTCCTCTTTGGTGGCGCTTTGGGAGCAGTTTGGCGTGAGGGCTGTGGAATTATACTTACCATTTGCTTCGGCTTCGGGAATTTGGGAAATTCTCTGTAACTGGCTGTGTGTGTGCCTTTGTGCAGGTGGCTGGTTAGTCCTTGTCTGCACTTTGCACATCTGAGAGTGGCATGGCAGCATCTATAAGAATCCCCAAACCACTGGCACTTGTGACATTGGGAGATGAATCCGCCGGTTTTTTGTCGCTGGGGTTCTACTCTCACTTTTAGCCTGACACAGGTGTCAAGCTGAAAAATTGGGCTGCTGGTGCGGCCGCGTGAAAAGTTTGGAAATGCCTCTTCAACTCCGCGTTTTCTTCTCGGATCGCCGTATTTTTCCTACGGATGTTGTCCAACTGTTCCTTCAGATGTTTCATTAGCTCGAAAATGTCTAATTTCTTCTGCTCCTTGATGCCGATGTATGTCCGGCTACTTGAAGCTGAGGAAGCATCTGACTCTCCTTCTGAGGATGACATTTTGTTTTTCTTCTTTTGTTGGTGAAATTTCGTCCGAGACCAGAGCAGTAGTTTTGTTATTTCACCATTCCAGTGAAGGATTTGTCATTTCCTGAAACCAAATGTTATAACCTGTGGGGAAAATAATATTAGTTTCTAAAAATGAAATTGGGATATTTCCTGTAAAGAAATATATATTATTTCTGAAAGGGAGAGAAATTATTATTTATAAATTATGATTTTAAATCATTAATCATAAGTTATGGCCAACAATTTATGAATCAGAATTCCTTTTCAAAAAAACTGCTCTAATAAGAACCTTTCGCAAATTGCTCCTAATCCTTTTGGGCTAAGTAGCAGGTACTCAGGTAATCACCAACGATCTGGGATCTGGACGGCCATAATATGTTGAAGTGTTTGGGTAGGCTTATCTCGCAGGAAGAAGCGGTGTTTCGAACGATGGTCGGACGATGCTGTCGAGGCACACCCACTATGCCCCCCTGAAGGTTGAGTGACCATGGATAATATATCCCCTTCATGCTTTTGTATGAACGAGAGTTACTATCCACTTGCCGATCTCCCCCGCTCCCCATGGAGCGGTCCTCAACTTGCAAATTGGCACGTCTGCAAGATTGAAATCGTACCTCTTTCGGTATGTATTTGTGTTCCTGACGTGATGCTGTGTGTGCATGGTGGTGATGTATCTGATGGGTATGTAAGTGTGGTGTGTGGTGTTTGTGCTATCTAACGTATTTTTGATTGAGTTTGTTACCCACCTGATGCGGCGAAGTGCTACTCTTGGCGGTGGTCGCTGGTTTTGGTAGACTGGTCGCGTGTATTTGTCCCTCTCTCTGAACCTGGGATCGTCCAGCTTCAGGTTTTCGTGAATGTCCTGGATCACTGGGTTCCTGTGGGTGTCCGTCTTCTGGAATGTTGCGTATGCGTAATTCCTTAGATGGTAATCTATGAAGTTTGGATTGGCATTCAGGTCCCTGTAGATGTATCTATTCGGGACGTATCTGGGAGCGTTAACTGTCATTCTTGAGCTGGCGTTCAAAAATTGCTGGATCTTGGTCCTGCACGTATCTGCGCATTGGCCCCATGCGGCATATGCGTACAGGATGATGGGACTGATGAGGAGCAGTTTCAATTGGAGGTCAATGTTGCTTCTAGGTCCTATGAGGGGGTTGAGGTTTCTTCTGGCTGCCTCCGCTAGTCTGAGTCTCTGTGTCACGTTTGTCGGAATTTAATCTCTTGTCCAGGGTGACTCCTAGATACTTGGCTTCGTCTGCCCAAGAGATGCGTCGGTCGTTCATGATGACGTGTCCTGATGGTGTGGTTCGTCTTCTGGTGAGTAGGATGGCTCAGCTCTTCCCCACGTTGATCTAGATTTTCCATAGGTTGAAGCAGTCTTCGTGTCTTATTCTTGCAGGTACCTGCTTACCTGGGCTACATTTGCTGTCCTAGCCACTAGTACTGTGTCGTCAGCGTATAGTGCCAGTTCGTTGAAGTTGTTCTCTGGTTTTGTAATGTCTGCTGTGTAAATGGAAAAGAGATGTGAGGAAAAATCTTTGAGCAATTCGAAATCTGCGCATCATCCATCATCAATATAAAATAAGGCTCTGCTAGGCGGAAGATTCTACAATCCTTGGATTGGTTCACTTGCTTAATCAGTTCAATCTTTAATATTTAATCCAAATATTTTTCTTGGCCAAGAGCTAACTGAAAGAGAAATTACATACTCCAATTTTCGTAAGCGTAGTTCAACTGGAAGTCCAGCTAGAACTGACGAGACGCGCTCGTGCACTCGTAAAAATAGAAAATCTCAGAACAAATCAGAGGCGCTCGTTGCATGACGTTACGTTCTGATGTTCTAATTGGTCTGCTCTTCCGAATGACCCTCTAGCTCGCTTTGGATAGCAAACATGTGGAATATTTCGAAGCTAAAAAAATATTGATTAATATTTTAAATTTTTCGAAGTATGAAAATTTTTAAAAATGAAATTGTATTTGACATTGTAGGCCGAACGGCAGGCTGAGGCAATCGAGGTGATGGAGACAGCAAGACGTCGCTGGGAGAAAATGGTAAGTTTCAATTATAGTTATATTCACAAATATTATTGAAAACTCGACGAAATTTGAGGCCTTGACCTTTGTATTTTCTATTCTATAAGATAAATTATTGATTTAAGTATTAATTAATATTTGTAGATATATTACTAGGTATTTCATTTTTTTTTCTCACTAATAAACATCAAGCCCAATTTGAGCGATCAACGTTATACAGTGCGGTTTTTAATAGCCTCCCCCACCCTGTTACCTTCCGAACGGTTCGACGTAGAAAAATGGAAAAAAAACTTATTGAATGATATCACCGATATTCATATTACTTTTTGAAATGAAAGACATTGTGATTGCCCGATAGATGGCGCGGGGGGCACATCAACTTGATAATTTCAAACAGCACGGGGAGTCAAGGGGCACATCGTTGGAAAGATAATTCAATTCTGTTTTGAACTAGGCAATTTTTTTGAATTTCGTCCAAACGTTTTTTCACAATATGCATTTGAAATGTTAAGTATAACAAAATTTCAAATGCATATTGTGAAAAAACGTTTGAACGAAATTTAAAAAAAATAGGATGGTTGAAAAGAGAATTCAATTATCTTTTCAACGATGTGCCACCCCCCCGCGTCATCTATCGGGCAATCACAATGTCTTTCATTTCAAAAAGTAGTATCGGTGATATCATTCAATAGGTTTTTTTTTCATTGTTCTACGTGGAACCGTTCAAAGGGGGGGGGCGGACTATTAAAAGCCGCACTGTATAGTACTAGGCAAGATCGCCAACTAAGCTGTCTACAAAAGAAAGTTTGTTAGATTCTACTAGTGTTTTCTAATTAGCAACCAATCAGAAAACATTACCCGATGTGCATTTGAATTAATTTGAACTGCTCCAGATTTACACCAAGGTTAAATTCTGGCTGTACTTCATGTACTCCGGCATCAACTTCCGTTTTGGAGCCGTCTGTGTACCATTGTAGATTGACCCTTGTGAGTCTCGTTCTTTCGTCTCCCATTCGTCTCTGCCCAGGAGGAGAATCTCATAAGGTCTATAAAAGTTGTATAAGGGAATCATTGTGTCTGATGGCATTGCTAGAATCCTGCTGCTATCCCTTTGTCGATTGCTGCTCTATGTAGGGATATCGGTAGTGCATTGTTGAATACTCCTTCAGTGTCAAGACGGGCTGCTACTGCGATTTTTCCGCATCTCGGAGAGTCGTTCAGTTTCCCTAATGTAGTTTCTGTTGATTTACCTGCCTGGTAAGCATACTGGTGGGTGCTAATAGGGTTTTCCTTCAGCACCTCTTCTCGTATGTGCAATATAGCAAGGCATTACATTGTAATGTATCTTATTTAGAGTGGAATTGGTTACTTTGGGTAGATTTTAGGACCATGATTAATTTCGAAATTTATATTATTTCTGATAAAAATGAGCACACTATCATTTTGATATATAATTCTGTTATTAAAGATGGTTCTAAAACCGGGAATAGAAAAGTTTTCTGTATTCTGAATGTATCTAGTTTTCCCTAAGATTACTGTTCTAACGGTATGTTCACGTAATTGGTATGGAGGAAAATAATATAAAAATATTTCAAGACTTAATAGCAGGATATGTAAGATAATATAGAGTTATTTAGAGTAGTAGTCTGTTTTGTTTTGCAAAATTTGTTTTTGGTACTCCAATGTTTTGCATTGTTTTGCACTGCAGTGAGCAGTGTTATAGTTTGTTTTTTACCTTGTGTTGGAATTTATAGAATTTCAGCAAAAAAATTCTGGTTATGACACATATTTTCTTCACCTTCATCACTACAAATAGGGCACGTCTATTTCTCCATTCTTGTTTTTTGTGGTAGTACCGACATTGCAAATATATAAGTATTTCTATATCTTTTCGATCTAATGCAGAGTTTCTTCTCTCTCGTGATTTGTGCAAAAGCTGATGCGGAACAATCACAGAATTTTGTTTCATATACATTTCTCGAATGTAAGTAACTATAATATATCCTTTTATAGAGTTTTGTTCTTTGATGTGATTTGTTATAATTTGAGCAGACTTATTCTGATTGAAATTGACTTTTGTTTTTGGTTTTCTCATTTTTGAGAGTTTGGTAATATATGTATCGTTTAATTTGTTTCTCATTTCTATTTCCAAGACCTCGGTTTCATTTTTGTGTTGACATTTGATGACAGCCATGCCTGAGTTTTTGTTCCAATTTTCAGTGTTGCTAAATTTATATCCCGGTTTATATTTTGTTCTGTCTGGTTTCTCCCCAGTACATTTTTGGGTTTACTAATTATGCTTGGAAAATTTTTGTATTTTGTTTTTACAGCATTTGCATAGGAATGTTGTAGGATCTTCTTTTTTTTCGCACTGTTTCAGTTTAGTTTTCAATGGAGTGATAATCTCGGTTTTTCATCACATATGCGATTTTCTTATCTTTTATTCTGTATTCCGCAGAATATCCATTGAGTTATAATTTCAACATTTCTGTCAATGAAATTTAATCAGTCGATTTTTAGTGGTGAACATTTAACCTCTGAAGCACTCAGTTGGAAGCAGTCTATGCGCAAGAATGGCATGGATTGCGAGATTCTTGAGTTCTTTCAGTTTAGATTTGGATATTTTTTTTTCTGAATGGGGTATATCTCGAAGTTGATCCCATTTGAATTTAAAAAAAAATCTTCCCCCAAGGATAGAAAAATAGAGGACGATTGATTTTGATTATAATTAATTAATAGATTTTAGCCACAAAAAAATTTAAAACCAAAATCTCTTTAACAAAAAACTAAACCGAAGAAAGAAACTGAAAAGCGAAAAATAAAACAAACCTTTTTAGTCTTAATAACTAAGCTCCCCGAACTAACATTAGTTTAGGAGCTTAGTTATCAAGACTAAAATGGTTTATTTTATTTTTTGCTTTTCAGTTGATTTTTTCGTCCGTTTAATTTTTTCTTAAAAAGTTTTTATATAGTTAGTTCGGTTGACAATGTGTCATTTTACAGTGGATATTATTAGGCCAAATTATTAGCACGTCATTTTTCTGCCTATACTAAACAAAAGACACTGAATGATTTTTACCAAACTGGATTTACGAAACCACGACACGTCTTTCGTCATACAATAGCTTCTTCAGTATTATAGGCCAGTAGAAATAGACATGATTTTCCCAAAATTTAATAATAATTACAAAAGTTTCAAAACTTCAGTAGAGTGAAGAGAACTTTCATATGATATGTAGTCTGATTTTGCAACCCTTTTTTCTGAACGGAAGATGTTGAAAATCAGGATTTCATGAATTTTCACATTATTAGCGCGGGAAAAGTTGCAAAAGTTCTGCATCGAAGTTTTGTTAAATAGCAATTTACATCCACTGATAAATTTGCAACCACTCATACAAAACAGAAATGTCGGTTTTATCGAAAAAAAATTGTTGTTAGTCCTCAATTTTCGATGAAAATTCCAAAAGTTCTGCAAATTCTAAAAAATAACTAAAATAATGTTTTTGACAAGAGTTTTAATTTGCAACCTCTTGCGTCAAACGGAAAATATATTTTTTCATTAAATTGTTTTTTTTTTAAATAAGTATCGAAATTATTACAAAAGTTTCAAATAATGGTTGCAAGTGGAGATGTCCTGACGTAGAATGTTTTCATTAATTTGCAACTTCGTCTGTAAAGAAAAATATTTTCGTATTTGTACTCTACTAAAAAAAAAAAGTTTTTCGAATCGGGCAGACAACTCATTTTACCAATTGGTGGCAGTATATTAATTTGCAAACTATGTTACAATGCGGACATTAAGAATTAAATACAAAATATTTTTGCAACACCTGTGTTATCTGAATAATAAAGATTTTTATATACCCGATAAATGACATTCATTGTGTTACCAAGTTAACTATCGACCAAGAAGAAGCTCGTCAACGGTAGGTAAAATCATTCAATGTTGAAAGCTAACGTTTTCGATATTAATTCAAAACATCATATTACAATTAGGAATTTGCATGAAAAAATACGTACGAGTACGTTAGATGGAGAATCGAGAATCTCTCGACACGTTTTCATAATTTTCTTGATTCATTGAAAAATTGAAGAAATATTGAGATTTAAAAAACACTCGTAAAATTTTACATTAGTACGATTAACCTAGAACTGTGTTACGTCACAGTGTTCTGTTTACAGAGTAATGAATGCACAGCAGTTCAGTAACATGATTTATTACCAGAATAACAGAAGACTGACAATTGTATTTTTATGACAGACAACTATTTAACTAAGATGCCTAAAAACCCTGGTGTATTCACTGATTCGATTTTGTTTAGAATTTTTGGGGGACAACAAATGAAAAACGTTAAATTCTGCTTGGAACTTAATTAGTAGATGGCGCGGTTAAGGAATGTGTGTTGTTTGTGTCACTCAAAATGTCAAACTTCAAACCTATGAAATTTTATTTTTCTCTCAACATTACTTCATGCAAAAAATTGTGAATTGATCGTTTACAAAGATTATAGTGCTACGAACAAGATCCCGCTCAGAACAGTTGGCGCGAAAATGAGATGAAATCCTCGAAACTTACTATAATGTTTACATCTGTCTGTCAAAAATCAGATTTTTCTTGAGGTCTACCTGGCGATTTTTTCGAAGTGATTTCTTCTCAAATGGCCTTTTTCGGATCATGGAAACTTCCACGAAGGAATGAGAAAAGGTAGGAGAGTGGACTGATGTCTCTAGATGATGAATTAACTTGGAAATTGAGGGGATTGGAAAATGTCCCCGATGACATTGTTCCATTAAACTTTCCGATACAAACTATTACCAAGCCATTCACTGCCCATCTCTGCCGGACTATTACTTCTCTAACAACCTTCTGACATGAACAAAATCGGAGAGTTCATGGTAGATATCATAAAATCTGTTGATGAAGTTGAGAAATCGATAAATCCTGGTGTGCGACAGTCTAGGCTGCTTCCAGCTATCATAGAATGACTTCGCCGGAAGAGGTGAGCCCTACTAACAAAGATGAGGGGAGAAAAAAATAATCTAAATGCTTTTATTTTATTTTTCAGTAACACCCAGCATGAGATAATCGGAGAAGGAGGGCGAACTAAACCAAGCAGTTGTTCGGAAAAACGAGGCCCACTCCCAAGATCGATAAGGCTAATGACTATGATTGATTATCACTTTTTAATAAACACATGAATTACAAAAGTAAGCGTGGACTTTTCATTCTATGAAAAT
This sequence comes from Gonioctena quinquepunctata, assembly GCA_018342105.1. Lineage (NCBI taxonomy): Eukaryota > Metazoa > Arthropoda > Insecta > Coleoptera > Chrysomelidae > Gonioctena > Gonioctena quinquepunctata. The sequence goes on from JAFIRS010004488.1 coordinate 82,494, forward strand.
ATATTGATTTTGACTAGTGAATTCCGAACCGTCCCATAGCTCTTTGGAAGAAAATAACCACTATAATTAGAATTTTCCAATACTTTTAGTCAGAAGACTGCCATCTCATGGGCAAAATTATATACAAAATATATATAATATAAAAAATAAATATAAAAGTAATAATAAAATTATTTGACTTGCTGGTTACTAGATAAATTACAATCACAAGTTGAAAAAAATATTCCAATGGGTAAAGTTCATAGAAGATTCAAATTAATTTATACATATACGAGTCATTTTACTAGTAGTGGAATAATATTAGATTTCAGCTTCAGAAAGTTAGGGGACTGCGGGAACTTTTTACTATACATTAGTGATGATGTAAGGAACAACATATAAAAAGTTACCAACCTTAAAGTATGTGCTTAATTAATTATTCAACAAATAAGTTGCCAAATTACGTTGTATATTGAATATTAAAAAAAAATGAATAAATAATGGTGCCACTCGCAAAAATGGAAAAATTTACATGAAAAAGGTAGATAAAAATTTTCTTTAAAATAAAAACTGTAAGCTGCAGAATTTTTTCGCTAACATGCGAAAAAAATGTGTGGAAGTGCACGCTGGAGGAGCATGTCGCCACGAGCAAAATGGTCCAATAGTCTCAAAATGGCAGCGTTGAAAACTTCGCAATATTTCATTTCCATACCCAATATCGGAAAACTATAAGTCGTTTGATAGAGCTTCACTATCTCACAAATTTTACCTGAATTTTTTTTCTCTTAGATGTACACATAAATAACAAATAGGTAGCTGTAAATTATCATTCATGAAATCTACCTTTACGACTGGCCACGCCATCGTTTTTTCAATGTCATATTCTGGTTCAACGACCTCAAAAACCCCTATAGCATCAATTTGGGTAAAATTTTCCTAACAAAATTGTTTTTTATTGTTTAAACAATTAATAAACAAGCAGTGCACTAATATAAGTTTATAACTTTTTCCTGCAAGCAATTTCTAAGTACCATCAGAAGGTTTTAGTAAAATCCATGGAGTCCTCCAGGATTCCAAAATAATGCATGATTTTAAGCTATTTTTACTCCACTATATGAAGGTGATTTGAGTTCTTGCGATAAGATAGTCGTGTTGTCTGCCAAAATAGTGAACACCTTTTAATTTTAGGTTTTTTCACTCAGATAGGATTTGAACCAATTGAAGCTTCGTCTTCTGAAGCTGTAGAGATGAACTTACGTAACAGTCAAAAGCTTTAGATATGTCGAAAACACTTCCTTCAGACTAGAATATAGATTTTTCAGAAATCGAAAGAGATTGCATCTCCCGTACTTTTATTGGTTTGAAAGCTCAATTAAGTAATTGTATGTGATTTACAGTACTTCATAAAATAATTATCCGCTCCATCATAAGATTTTTATCACGAGCAAACAGGGACAGAAATACATAAGTACCAACTCGGTGGAGCTGTATGAATAGAAAATTAACCATAAAAAATAAATTGGTACGGTTTATAATTAGAATTATTCCGGAACCCTCTCGGAAATTCTATATAACACTCAGGGTTATTATATATATAATACTGACAATATATAATAACCCTGATAACAGACATAAGTACATGGAATAGTTTGTTCTAAAATATGTTACATCGATCGATCAACCTCAAAATATTTCACAACGAATTGACATAACCTTAAAGGCGACAAAAGCACAATCACAGAACGGATCAGGAGACACAAATCACAAAAACACCCTGTGTGGTATGAAATTGCAGTTTACTGAATTATGACAAGAAACGACATCGGCGCCATCTGAAACTCTAGATAACTCCCTTTATCAAGTGGGCTGTTGTCCCCCAGTTTGTCCCAATATTTTACAGGTATAAGTGAATACACCATGTTTTTAGACATCTTATATTTAACTAACCAAAAGGAATTCACATTCATCTAATAGTCCTGGAGCTACAACTGGAATAGAATTGCCTACCAAAATGAGTTTACCTCTTTATTTAAAAAAAAAATTATAAATCAAGAAAATGATTCTTACGTGTCGATTACATTTCAGTCCTCCATTCGGATTCAATAGAATGTTTTCATGTGAAACCACAATTGGAGTAAGAAAGTCGAGTGGAAAGGTAAATTATAATTTCATTCAATTCAAGAAATTAAAACCTGTAAAAAAAAAAAATTTTAGATGTAATATTTGATTTCACAAATTTCTATTTTTTTAGCAACGTTTCTGTTCGATGATGAAAAAATTTTGAATTTTTCGAGATATACAATCGATAACGTTTTGATATCCTTACTTCCAAAGAGCATCGATTATTCATTTTAAAATCTCGTCGATTGCTTGAAGTCATCTTGTGACAAGTGAAAATTGCATGTAATTTCTAATGCAATAAAAAATTAATGTCTTCCAATAGTCTTTTAGCAGAATTCAGCAAAATTTTGTATTCTTTTGATGTTGCATTCGAAAATATTAGATTAAATTCATTTCGCTGATTAGTCAAAAACAGTGATTGCTTCCGAGATCAATAATTAGTTTCAAATTTTTTAATGGGTAACTACGTAACCGTTTTATTCCTCGGATGCAATTTCAATCAACCAGTACAAAATATAACAGATATAAGCGATGGATAAACAAGTTTTAACTGGGCCACTGTAGATATCTCGGTCTAATATATATTTTAAACCTTTTGCAAAATGTTTGCAATTTATTTGGGCCCAATTTAAAATAAAAAAAAATCAATTGTACAAAAAAAAGTTCCGTTGAACAATGACGGTTGCAAAAACTCTTTTCGTCACGTAAAATATTAGTTAATTTTT